>NLAW01001997.1:0-25354 GCA_002370915.1 Metschnikowia lochheadii | reverse complement strand
CTATCATGGAGTCGTCAAGTATACTAGTACCATTCTGGTATCTGGTTATGGTCTAAGTGGATTCTTCATCTGAATGCCTATGCTCAAATAGGTACTTCGGTATACTGGGACTAATAGCACCAGGTCTAGACCTCCTCATACCGATTTTATCAAAGACACCTTAGCCAGGATAGAATATGAATGTGAGCAGGATTCCTTAGTTCATCAGTCCTACTTTCTAAGTGACCATCTGGATCCAAAATCTGGAATAATAGTCATAGCTCGCTCGGACTGTGGAGCTGTAACTCTCCATCTAGAAGAGAGATGTCTCTACTTCTGACTCTTACTGTCACCATAGATAATCAGCCATAGCACATGACTATAATCAAGTCAACATATTTTTTAGTGACCCTGATACACTGATAATCTACTAGACTGAATGGGTACTATGGTTATTGGCAGTAGTGTAGGTCGGGCGACATACCATCTACTTCTTAGGTTCAATCAGATCACATAGTACTGGTACTTCAGGTCTATCCCCATTCACCCTGGTACTTCAATGGTGACTGAGGATACAGAGTTATGGAATGGCCATTGTTAGTATCAGACAGTGAGTATAATAAAGGTCTAGTCTAGGGTCTACTCTATGGTCTACTCTATGGTCTAGTCTATGGTCTACTCTATGGACTACTCTATGGTCTATTCTAAGGTCTACTCTAGTCTAATCTACGGTCTACTCTATAGTCTAATCTATAGTCTAATCTATAGTCTACTCTAGTATAGTCTACTCTAGTTTAGTGGGTATTCATATAATACGAAGTTCGTGTTGGCTTGGGAGGAAGGGGGGAGCTGACTGGCTATGAAGTTTGTCTTGGGTGTCATTCCATAGAATGGGTCAATGACTTTATAGTTCAACTTACCCCACGAACGTCCATTCTTAGCTCATAAAAGGCCATAAAAGCGCATTCTCAAGCTCAGTGGCTTTTATAGCTCTTGTTAAACATAGTATGGCTTTATAGCTCATAAGCCAAAGCTTTGTTTTTTTTTTCATGAACTAAAGCTTCTTTTTTTTTTCCTTTCTTTTTCATGACCTTTTTTGAATTCCTTTCTTCAGCCCAATCCCCTAATCTCCAATCCCATTATTTTCACTCCCATCATTTCTAGTCCCAATAAGTCTTAAGTCAGTCGCACGTTTTAGTCCGTCGCACGTTTCAGTCAGTTGCACGTTTTGCTTTGCCCCAGACTTTCGCAGCCACGCGTCGCGCTCTCCTCACCTTATCGCACACCACAACCTCACACCAACTTCACAAGAAGACAAGACATCAAGACAACAAGACTAGACGATCAGACAAGATAACAAGATCCTTAGACAAGACGACCAGACAAGACGATATCCCCGAAATTAGGTCACATTAAGGTCATCCCCAAACCACTTTGAAGGTAGATCCAATTCTGTATTGAAGTTCACCTGACTGAATCACTTGAATCACTTGAATCACTTGAATCACTTGAATTTCTTGAATCACTTGAATCACTTGAATTTCTTGAATTTCTTGAATCACTTGAATCACTTGAATCACTTGAATTTCTTGAATTTCTTGAATCACTTGAATCACTTGAATCACTTGAATCACTTGAATCTCTTGGTTCACTTGGGTCATTGTTCACAGAAAACAACGTGACTGTTGCATTCAATTATTGGCCTCTCTTAGAGATACCCATTCCTGATCTTTACCTCTGCGTTTGACATCAGGTCATCACATTTCCACTTGCCACTTTTCCACTTGCAGAGTCCCCTATTCACCCATATTCACTTCCCATTTGCAGAGTTCATCATTGACTCATATCCATACCCTCGTATACCTATACGTATACTTAACTTATCCAGTTATTTAGTTCCAGAGTCATCTAGACTTTCCTTCCAGCCATTTAGTTCCAGAGTCATCTAGACTTGCCCTCCAGTTATCCATCTATAAGAATCAGAGTTTTCCAATACTCAGTTCTAGAATCATCTAACTCCAGAAAAACAACTCTAGAGGTATCCAGCTTGAGAGTTATTGGTATTTGTTATTCCAATTCTCCAAATAATATAGTTGTTCAATAATCACTGGTCCAGCTTTATATTAATCAGATCTTGGTTTTCTGTTCTTGTTCCCGTTCCGTTCCTGTTCCCGTTCCAGTTTCTGCTCCCGTTCTTAGAACTCTAGTTATCCAGGTCCCCGAATCCACTTCTTACTTCTGTTCAAGTTCTGTTCTGGCTCCTAGTCTTTGTTATTCTAGTCTCTGAGTCCCTAGTTCTGTTCAACTTCAACTTCAACTTCAACTTCAGGTAGCTCAGTCATTAGCTGTCCCGATCAATTCTGTCACTTCTGTTGTGTTCATTCTGTCTGTTCATTCTGTTCATTCTGTTCATTCTGCTCTGTCAGTTCTTATCTGTTTTCTCAGTTCTATCATTATTTGGTGATGCTCTCATCTAAGGTGGTTGCACGGGTGTTTCATGAGGATTCATTTAAAGAACCGTCCACACGCATCACGGCCACAGCTGCTGTTCTCTCCACGGAATATATACGACTTTTCATCCGAGAAGCCGTTTTGAGGGCTAATAACCATCGCGTTTCAGAGGGTGGTGCCATGATTGATGGTATCGACAATGTGCACGACGATAGCATTTCCGAGACCAATGACCAACTTAATCTGGACGATACGCTGGCCGATAGAGGTCTGGGTGTTTCCACACAAGTGCCCCCCAATACCGACGGCAACGATATCTTGGCCACACGTCATTTGGCCGCCATCAGTGGTCTCTTGGTGATGGACTTTTGAGATCCTCCACTTGTTCAAATTCCACTGCTTCATTTTCCACTGCTTCATTTTCCACTTGTTCATTCTCCACTTGTTCATTTTCCACTTGTCCATCTTCCACTTGTCCATCTTCAATTTGTTCACCACTGATTGTTTATCAGAATCTCATGTACACTGATTAGAGTCTCTGATTAGAGTCTGATTAGAGTCTCTGATTAGAGCCTGGATAGAGGGTCTGACTTAATAGTCTGACTAGAGTGTCTTTCTGGATACTCAAAGATGGTCACATACCTCTTCATTCAGCCAATGTGCTGGAAACTTCATCTTTTCGTGCCTTGACTGCAGCACAATTCTTTTATTGCTGTTCTTCCATTGCAATTCTTCCATTGCAGTTCTTTCTTTGCAGTTCTTTCATTGAAGGCTTTTGCAAGAGTCAAAAAGTGGCCTGGTCATGCCAATTACTGCAAAATTGCATCCTTTTCCTTCGGTGTCACTGCACCTAGAATTCCCATACTAATGTGTTGGACACTAGAGTCAATTTCTGGTACCAAAAAACTCTTTGGATTCACATTCTGAAGAGTAGTGCCTTGAAAAGTATCGGCATCTTAAGAAAATACCTTTGTGGACTGCATATACCGTAGTTCGGTATCAATATTTTCAACAGAACTCCCAACCCATGGCCGTTCCAATCTCCGTCTTCTTGGGTTAATAAATTCCAAATTCAATACCCAAACCTCTTGAATTGCATGTGTATGGAATGGCATTTATACCCTTCGGTCGGTTATCTTCTTTTCCTGCATATAGCGCCCTGGTTGGTTCCATTTCCTGGTTCAATCAATTTTCAAACTACTTTTCAAAGAATCTTTCGATCACCTTCTTAACCTTAATCCAACCAGAGTAGAACTGAAGACCATTATTGTAAAATATCTCTTTTGATGGCAGTACGGCTATGAAACTTATTTGTATGCAGGATTATATCCAATTGGGACACGATTTTTTCCCCAGTTCTCCTCTTTTAGCCTTTTTTTGCCCTTTTTTGCCTTTTTTCCTAGGTCTTTCACCAGTCTTCGTCATACTTCAGTAATTTCTCCATAAGAATATCTCCAAAATATTCCCAGAAAATGGTGTTCCATAACAATTCATTTTGAGTCTCATGGGGAGTGGATCGCAGTCACACGCTCACGTGCGGGGGCTAATGCCCTTTTCCTGCACCCAGACCGCGAAAATTTTGTCGTCCCTCACTGAGCCTTTTCCACTGCAACTTTCTCACCTTCTACTTACCGAACAACAGAAACTAGCAAATATGGTATGTTGAAATGCCCGGTGCCATGGATAAGTTCTATAGCAAGCACACAATCGTCCGATGTCAATCCATCCAAAAGTCGATAGCCAAAAAGACAAACTGAAGACAATGAAGACAATGGCAGAATCAGACAGAATGAGCTTATTGAAGACAGTATGACTGAATGAACTTATTGAAGACAGAATGACTGAATCACTGAATCACTGAATGACCGAACCAAGATGTGGGAAGATGAATATCATTATGGTTTCATCGAGTTCTGGATCTTGAAGGGGAGTACAGCAATCCTTGAGTGTCTTGGACCTTCGTTGGAATCCCATGTGTGTTATCCCCCCGTCTTTTTCCTGTCTTGTTCCTGTTTTTCCTGTTTTTCCTGTTTCTTTGATGTCGTCTCAGTAATGAGTGTTTGAGTCCTGACTCATTCACCGTCTTTTGTCTTCTTGTCTTCTTGTCTTCACCATCTGTCTTTTGTCTTTTGTCTTTTTTCCAATAGACGTATACTAACTTCCAGGGTCGTGTTAGAACTAAGACTGTCAAGAGAGCCTCCAAGGTTTTGATTGAAAGATTCTACCCAAAGTTGACTTTGGACTTCGAGACCAACAAGAGAATGACCTCTGAGATCGCTGAGATCCAATCCAAGAGACTCAGAAACAAGATCGCTGGTTACACCACCCACTTGATGAAGAGAATCCAAAAGGGCCCAGTCCGTGGTATCTCTTTCAAGTTGCAAGAGGAGGAGCGTGAGAGAAAGGACCAATACGTCCCAGAGGTCTCCGCTTTGGACTTGTCCCACACCAACGGCCAATTGGAGGTTGACACCGAGACCGCCGACTTGGTCAAGTCTTTGGGCTTCAAGATTCCTTTGCAAACTGTTGCCATCTCTTCGCAAAGAGGACCAAAGAGATTTGCTAAGAGAGCTTAAGCATTCCATATTAATGTATATTGCCGTTTAGATTTCCGTAGTCCCAAGTGTTAGCACTTTAAATTGCTGTTGCACTGTCAATAGCGGCTTGCACTGTTGGTGCACTGGTCTTTTGATATACTGGTCTTTTGGTACATGGCTTCTTGGTGTACTGGTTTTCTGGGTGCCCGGGGTTTGTTCGGTCCGGTTTTAAGACCGACTGCCTTGTGATTCTGGTCAAGGATTCGCTTGGACCTGGTCTTGATAACTGAAAGATCAACAGAGGGATTGAACAGGTTAGGTCAGTTTTCGTTAGGTAGTTTCCGTGGTGTACTGGTGTCCCACGGCCAATGGGCGCATCCGGTTTGGAATTACGCACCAAAAAAACCTCCGCCAAAGTCATTCACAACCACATCATGTTGCGCCAATTCGCTAGAACCACCGCCAGAATCACAGCCCACAATGGCAGTTCATGTAGAAGTGCCCTTCGCGGGTCTTCTGCCATTTCGGGCAGTCTTTCCGCCAAGACTCCCAGCCAAATGGCCTTCACCAGAAACAGCAGCATCATCGCCGTGCACAGAGACATCAAGGAAGACAACCAAAACCTCCCCTTTGAGTTCACCAAAGAAAACTTGGCTCGTGCCAAGGAAATCATCGCCAAGTACCCTCCTCAATATAAGAAAGGTGCTTGCATGCCGCTATTAGACTTGGGCCAGCGTCAGTTGGGCTTCACATCCATCTCCGTCATGAACTATGTGGCCAAGTTGTTGGATATGCCCCCAATGAGAGTCTATGAAGTGGCAACCTTTTATACCATGTACATGAGACGGCCCATGGGCAAATATAACCTTCAGGTGTGCACCACCACGCCCTGTCAATTGTGTGGTTCCGACGAGATCATGAAGGCTGTCACCGACTTCTTAAAGATCAAGCCCGGCCAAACCACCCCCGACAAGTTGTTCACGTTGCAAGAGGTCGAGTGTTTGGGTGCATGTGTCAATGCTCCAATGATGGCCATTGGCGATGACTTCCATGAGGACTTGACGGCAGAAAAAACCGTGGCCATTTTGAAGACTTTGCAGGAGGGCAAGCCTTTGGAGCAGATCGGCCCTGTTTCGGGAAGACACTCATGCGAGCCTTTCAGCGGTAGAAAGGTCTTGTTGTCCGAGACCCCCAACGACATGAGAAATCACACCAGAGCCGACTTGTGATTTGGTTGTAGTGCATTCACCTTCGGGTTCATAAATAGATAATCTGGAATTACCAAGAGTATACAAAGATCCCAAGACTCCTCAAATGGTTATCCAGGGCTCCTCAAAGACTATCCAAAGACCAAAGACCTCTCCGAGAGACCTAACTTTTTCAACGAAACCATTATTCATTGACACCTAATGTTGATATACTTGGCATAAAAATCACTAGTTTGGAAAGATTGCTTTGTGGTTTTGAATGTTGATTTTATCTGAACCAAGTACAGAACACAATTCATGCATCAAAGTATTTGACCCTAAGAAGACAGTCAGTCAGAAACTATAAAATTCTTTTTGTCCAGTAATTCACAAGTGCAACCTATGCAACTCATGCAACCCATGCAACTCATGCAACTCATTCTATCCATTTGTAAACCTATTCTATTTGCCACTATAAAAAGTACACAATTGCTTCCAATATATTTGTATGACTTATGACTTTCCCATAATCACATCCACTATCAATCAATTCCCTGTGTTCCTAATGACGGCCATTATCATAACACCCTTTCTCTATATTAAGGCTCTAGTATTAGGTACCCAAAAACCTTCATTAATACAAAATTTATGCCGGGTGCAAAAGATGGAGGGGGGTGGCTTCCTTATATACCTCAATGGCTGTAAATCTGCAACCTCATGCAAACATTGAGGGGTGGCCCCTATACGTTTCCAAATGGCTGTAATATGCAACTACCTGCGTCAACTCAGGCCTGGCCCTACTCAAAAGGCTGTAATCTGTAGCTTCATGCAATAGGGATTTGCTTTTGCACACGTACAATACGGACTATACGTGTATGCATATGCACACAAGGCTGCGATGTTTCACTCATGAAACTGCTGCAAAAACGAACCGCACATATATAAAGGGCGCTTCCCTCCCCCCCCCCCCAGAGTCAGCCCTCTCACTCTCTTTTAAACAGCCATAAATTCAAGCATGATGTTTTTCATAAACAACTAAGTTTTGTACTTTGTTGCATCAAGATAACAGTCACGGTGGTGAATCAAGAAATACGGTCTACACTTTGGCGACTGTCATTGACAAGTTGGTTAAATGACCTTTTAATAATACACAGGGCATTAAAAAAATGGCAGACTACTTATTGTCATGACCACCGTTAATTGTTAATTGGGGTGGTGAATAATAAGTGGAGTTCAATAAGTGGGGGTAATACTAAGTGGAGGTCAGGGACAAGATCCGGCATAGAAGCCGCCAGGATCTAAGGTGAACGATGAGTCAGAATCGTGACTTCCACAGGTTCGCAGTCAGTCTGCACGCAGGTAGCACGTAATCTCGTGCGTGGGTGCGATTACACTTTGTGCGCAGGACGAACACACTTTGTGCGCAGGACTATCACACCTGGGTATCCGGCATTTTCCAAGTTTCACCCGTCTTTTACTCCTCATTTTAATAAAGGGCTGCTAATTATTCACCATGACAAAGTACAGCATCGAGACGGACCTCGTGTTCACAAAGTCCACCGACCAATACAACGCCTCCGTGCCCCCCTTATACCAGTCGGCCACATTCAAGCAGGACTCCTTATCCAATATGGGCGAGTACGACTATACCCGGTCCGGAAACCCCACACGGACTTTTTTGCAAAACAAGCTCGCTTCGGTGATGAAAGCAACGCAAGCTTTTGCCGTCACATCCGGAATGGGATGTCTTGATGTGATTGTTCGTCTACTCAAGCCTGGCGACGAGGTGATTGCTGGAGACGACTTGTACGGAGGAACCCATCGGTTATTGACATATTTAAACAGCAAAGGTGACTTGAAGGTGCATCATTACGACACCACCAACACTGAGTTGATCAAGAGCAAAATCAACTGCAAAACAAAGATGATCTTTTTGGAGTCACCAACCAACCCGTTGATTAAAGTGTGTGACGTCAAGAGCATTGCTGACTATGCCCACAGCATCAATCCAGACCTCATAGTTGTGTTTGACAATACCATGATGACACCATTGTTGATGACGCCGCTAGACTTGGGTGTGGACATCCAATATGAATCTGGCACCAAATACTTGAATGGTCACCACGATATCATGGCCGGAGTGATTGCAGTTCGGGACCCAAAGCTTGCAGAAAGAGTATATTTTGTGATCAACTCCACCGGATGCGGCTTATCGCCATTTGATTGCTGGCTTTTGAGCAGAGGTTTACGCACATTGGCCGTTCGTTTGGAGAAGCAGCAGCAAAACTGCGTGAAGATTGCCGAGTTTTTGGAGCTGGTGGGTTTTAAAGTCAGGTATCCAGGCTTAAAGTCACATCCACAATACGAATTGCACAAGAGTCAGTGCTCAGGCGCAGGAGCCGTGCTCAGTTTCGAAACCGGTTCCATCAAGCTCTCGGAGAAGATCGTGGAGTCCACGGATATATTCGGCATTGCGGTTTCGTTTGGGTGTGTGAACTCATTGATCTCCATGCCTTGCAAAATGTCCCATGCATCGATCGATGCCAAGACAAGAGAGGAAAGAGACATGCCTGAGGACTTGATCCGGCTCTGCATAGGCATTGAAAATGCAGATGATCTCATTGCAGACTTGACATCTGCATTGTTGAAGAGTGGTGCTATCCAGAGAAATGAAAAGAGAGAGTTGTTCAACTGTGCCGGAGTTCAGCCCAAATTGTAACTGGTCTACTATACAATGAAAAGACTCGACTAAATGTCTTGACTGTCTACTCAAATGTCTAACTAAAACACAGCAAATCTTGACTGTCTTGACTGTCTTCCCTGGAATGTTTGACTAAGACATAATCTTGACTATCCTCACTGGAATGTCTACTTGACTAAATGTCTTTAATTGACTGTCTTGTTTGTCTGTCTCGTTTGACTGTCTCGTTTGACTGTCTTGTTTGACTGTCTTGTTTGACTGTCTGTTTGATTGTCTTGTCTTTTCAAAAGTCTTTTAATCTTGATTGTCTGGTTTTGACTATCTTGACTAATGTCTAGTCTTGACTCTTGTCTTGACTATCTTAACTAGTGTCTGGTCCTGACTCTTGTCTTGACTATCTCAACTACTGTCTGGTCCTTTTGACTCTTGTCTTGACTGGCATTACTAACTCTTCAATCATGAATGTCTTGTCTTGACAATTTTTGATTGACGCCTCCAACAGGCTTTCAGAGCATATATCCTCCAACAGGTTTGTGAGAACAATAAATTATAGAACAGATATTTCCACTAAGGACTGTTTCTTTGTCTAGTAATTAGTTGTTGTAACTAATAGATGTACGACCCTTTTTTCATTATATGCAGGACATCGCATTAACACGCGCGTCGCGTTTCGAAACACGTCCTACTACTACTTTCTTTACCAACACCAGCAGCAACACACGCTTCACGGCCCGAATTATCTCTATAGTTAGCCAATCTGATTGACCAATCAAAACGAAGCGATTGAGTGAAGAAAGCACCCGATTTGGACCATTTTTGGCGATTTGACCCTAAGATCACTACGCGCCAGCAAAACGCCCTCCAAAAACGCCCTCCAAAAACCCCGTTTTTCCCCAATTTTGCCCCCAAAAAAAACCCCCCTGAATCCCTCTGAAACACCCAAATGGTCGATTATCACGGCGTCATTCCAGGAAGCTTGAAGGAAGCGCTCTCCAAATCCAGCCACCAGAAATGGCAAGGAAAGGAGCTCCTCGTGCAGGTCACCAACTGCAAAATCATCAACGAGGACTCTCCAACCGATAAAAGGTACCGATGTGTCATGAGTGACGGTAAGGACTCCATGCAGGGTCTTATTGATGCCAGTTGCAACGCTCTGCTTGAAGCCAATGGATTCTCCAAACTCTCCATTGTTTCTCTTAAGCAGTATACGCTTGCCAAGACGTTGAAGCGCATCATGTTGATATCTGATGTTTCTGTGTCGGTGGCAAAAGCGGAGAGACTCTCCAGCTCGGTGACTCCACTTGATGTGTACTTCGACCTGCATCCAGAGGAGGATATTGCCACGGTGGTTGGTGGTAGTGGTGGAGATGCAGACCGGGAAAAGGCCCAGAACGCATCTGCTGCTGTTTCTGCTGCTGCCCTGAAACCAGAGCCTATGGCCAGTTCCGGGCCTAATGTGCCCAGCAGGACGGAGCGGCCCGTCAACCCCATCGAGTCGCTTTCTCCGTACCAGAACAACTGGACAATCAAGGGAAGAGTTTCTTATAAGGGCGATATCCGCACGTGGTCCAACAGCAAAGGCGAAGGAAAGCTTTTCAACGTCAATTTCTTGGACGAATCGGACGAAATCAGAGGTACTGCTTTCAACGAAATGGCCGACAAGTTCTACAATCTCTTGGAGGAAGGAAAGGTGTATTACGTGACCAAAGCACGCATCCAGCAGGCCAAGCCCAAGTTCCTGCACCTCAACCACCCTTACGAGTTATCGTTGGATCGGGACACCGAGATCACTGAATGTTTCGACACGTCGGATGTGCCCAAGATCAACTTCAACTTTGCCAAGTTGGACCAGATCCAGAACTTGGAGAAGGATTCAGTTGTGGATGTGATTGGTGTGGTTAACGTGGTCAACGACGTGTTTCAGATCACTGCCAAGTCTACAGGAAAGCCTTTCAACCGCAGAAATATCACCATTGTGGACGATACTAACTTCGCCATTGATGTGGGATTATGGAACGCCACGGCAGTGGATTTTGCCATTCCTGTGGGATCTGTGGTGGCCCTTAAGGGCGTGAAAGTGCAAGATTTCGGTGGCCGTTCGTTGAGTTTGACCCATTCAGGAAGTATCATGAACAACCCCGATATTCTGGAGGCATACCAATTGAAAGGATGGTATGATAACAAGGGCGACTCCGAGACTTTCAAATCGTTGAAATCGGAGACTTCGACTTCCACCGACATGATCAGCAACCGGAAGACCATCGGCCAGGCCGAAAAGGAAGGGTTAGGCGAAAATGAAAAACCCGACTTCTTCTCGTTGAAGGCATCGCTCAACTACATCAAGGCAGACAATTTCTGTTATCCTGCGTGCACCAACGAGGTCATCAACAACAGTGGAAGAGGCCCCTCTCCCTGTAACCGCAAGGTGATCCAAGAGTCAGACGGCCAATGGCGGTGTGAAAGGTGCAACTTGACGTACGCCGAGCCCCATTACCGGTACATCTTAAACGTCTCAATTGTGGACCACACAGGCCAGATCTGGGTCACGCTCTTCGATGAGGATGCCACCAAGGTGTTCAAAATGAGCGCTGGCGAAATGTTGAAACTCAAGGAGGACGAGGAGTCTGGTGACTTTACTAAGCTCATTAGCTCCGTGACCATGAAGGAGTACAATTTCCGTATCAAGGCCAAGCAGGATAGCTACAACGGAACAGCAAGGATCCGGTACCAGGTCAGCAGTTTGAGTGAATTAGACTACTCTGTCGAGTGTGTGCTGTTGGTGAAGGAGTTGGAATCTGTTCTCTTGGTTTGACCTTACCGAAGAACTGAACCAAAGAACTGAACTGAAGAACTGAACTGAAGAACTGAACTGAAGAACTGAAGAACTGAACTGAACTGAACTGAAGAACTGAAGAACTGAAGCGAAGATAAGCCCAGGGATCAAGATTGAAGAACTGAAGGTACTGAACTGCAGATAAGTTCAAGAAACAAGATTGAGGGACTGATGTGAAGAAAAGGATTGAAGATTTTAAGAAACAAGATTAAAAGTTGAACTGAAGAACTATTGATTATCGGTTCAATGAATGGGTTTCCTACTCTGAATAATGAGGGTGTATTGATATACAGTACAATGATACTGAGCTGGACCCAAATCCTCCAGAACATAGGCCTGGAGATCGTCTATACATACGATGTGATTATATATACCATACTGATTTACTCTACTCTCCTATATATATATATATATGTTGATTACAAGTATACACTAGTTTATACTATAGGTATAAAAATAGGTTAGTCATAGGGTTAGTCATAGGGCCAATCATAGTGTTAGTAATAGGTTCTGTCATAGGGTCTGTCACAAGGTCTGTCATAGTGTTAGTATAATCATAGGGTCAGTCATGGGGTTGGTATAGGGTTGGTATAGTCATTGGTAGTGTAACTCCATACACTCTGATGGTGTACCGTTGACAGTATAATAGCTTTATTGAAGCATCTGTCCCATCCACCATCCATCATTCCATCCACCATCCACCATTCCATCCACCATTTCATCGGGAGATATCACCAATGTAGTCTTTCAACTTCATGATATGGTCTTTAGATTCACTCCAATCGAATCATCACCAATCTTTAGGTTCATTTTTGAAACCTTCTTTGGTGTTCCCAATTCTTTCATACAGAACGCCTTGGTGTGCTTGTTCTATATTTCTTCCCACGAGGTTGTTTATGTCCAATGACTTCTCGCCTTCAAGGTAATTCAATGAATGACTTCTTGTCTTCAACGTAATTCAATGACTTCTTGTCTTCAAGGTAATTCAATGAATGACTTCTTGTCTTCAAGGTAATTCAATGAATGACTTCTTGTCTTCATCTCTATGGTTAACACACGGTTGTGATATGCATCTCTTGAATCCAAACCTTGAATATACCTTGTGGATGATTCATATCACAACCGAGGGCCTGTTCCGATCCATAAAAAGACTTTAATTCCCACCTTCCACTTCAACTTTCCACTTCAACCTTCCATTTCAACCATACTGTTAGTATGCCTTGGTGATGGCCCAGTTAGTATCGTATCACACTATCATCAATACTAAACCAAACAATTTTGTAAAGAGGCTGTCCCCTTGTATCTCTTCCCTCTCTTTAGTCTCGGATACTTCCTGATACCAGATTTGCATCAACCAGTAGTCCCCAACAGGTGTATATTGCTCCAAAGTCGTTCCATTTCTTAACTTCCATAACTGCATAGACAAGCCTAACCCTGAATCATAGACTCAATCAGAAAATCAACCAGAGACTCAAACAGAGACTCAACCAGAGACTCAACCAGAGACTCAATCAGAGACTCAATCAGAGACTCAATCAGAGACTCAATCAGAGAATATATCAGAGAATATATCAGAGACTCAATCACTGGCATCAACCACTGGCATCAACCACTGGAATTGGCCTGGACCCGTTGCACTATTTTGATTTCTCTCATTTCCCTGAACGCATCCACTCTCCATCTTTCTCTATACTCCAAGTCAATGGTACTAGCAATAATGCTAGTTGAATTAAAGTAGTCCAAATATCAGATCAGAGCAATTGACAAATTGGCTTCTATCTCTATGGACTATTTCACTCGTTGACTCGGAAGTATATCGGAGTTGACTTAGTAGTAGCTGTTTCAGGAGTAGCCGTTTCAGGAGTCGCCAGTTCAGGAGTAAATACTTACACAATGACAACACAGATCTGAGCACCTCTTGAATAGGTAGTTTTTAAGAGCCAAAGAAAACAGACCAAGGTATTGCATCATCGCTTGGGTACAACCACTATTAAAGACCTTGCAGGGACAAGAGACTGGTCGAGATATCGGAAGACCTTCAAGAAAATGACATGGACCCATCACCCCTTTGATCATGTGCAATTGTTTCATCTTGGAAGTAATTTCCAGCACATATTCAATAAATGCCCACTCAGGTCCTTCAGTTGACTTGAAAATTTTTATATGTATCCAACAAAAAGTTGCCCATTTTGCGACATCTCTTAATCAAGGGCTATTCTTGATAAATCTCAACACATTTATTTTGAATGCTCCATTGATCAGACCCTTCTATTCAAGATTGTGCTGGAAACCCTGACACTGACTTCAAAGCTTGGTCTCTATTGATACCCCAAAAAGGTTGTTGACTCATAAAAAACCAAAGGAGGAACGATAATCAAAAACTAACCATAGGAGGGACGATAATCCAAGAGCGTATAGTCTATCTGGTTCAATATACCTAGGCACGATTCTAGGTTAGCTGGTGCAGCATGAAAGTGACAGTTGGATGGGCAGTAGAGTTATACACTGGAAGACAGTGTTCATGCAGTAACAAATGGTAAGTTATCCAGTAAAGAATTAGCCAGCATAATGATCCATTGTCATAGAATTATAGAATAGGTCTTTTTCCCCCGTAGCATCAACCAGCTTTTATATTGTGGGGAGTTTTCTCCCGCACGCACTTGATGTCTCTCTGAAACTTTGGCATTATGACTCGACTCCATTGACGCTGGCTATGACTTGACTCCATTGATGCTTGACCTAACATGTAAAAACATCTCATACTTTAAGCCGCTCTATCAACAACGCTTTCAGTTAACTCTAAAGATGTGATTCTAGACGGAGGTCCCAAAACTTGATGTGCAAAACTTTAGTTCTCTAAGTACATTCTTGCTTGCTCCAGAGGTCCTCCAACTTACCTACCTGGCCGAATAGGCATTGAGCCCTAAATAAGTCTAAATGACTAGCTTACCTCGCCTAAGCCATTCATAAAGAACGTATCAAAAGAAAGTGACCCACAAGTTTAAAATTGATTGGTTGAGTGACATACACCAACATCGTAGACACCAGATATAACCTCTGAGTCTTCCGCAGGGAATCCTGCATTATTCATCAGCAGGCCCCTACAAATACTCTTAATCAGTTCCACCAAATGGGTTGTCGGAAACATACTCATTTCATGCAAGAATCTCAAAGTCATGGGTTTAATCTTCCCCAAAAAAAGTTATAGTTTATAGCCTATAAATACACTTTATATGTATAGTGAAGGCTAGACTCCAGAAACGAAACTGTAGCAAAACTGAAATGAAAGTAAAAGTGGAAAGGTGTTTGAAAGGTGACTAACCGAACTGAACCGAAACTGAACCGAAACTGAACCAAAACTGGAACGAAACTGGAACGAAACTGAAATGAACTGAAACGAAATTGAAACGAAGAGAAGGGAATGGAAGAGAAGAGAAAAAATGAGGCAAGATGTTGAGGGGGGAGGGGGGGCTCCTTTTATATGTGGCTGGCTGTAAATCCGTGCGGGGTTTGCAGCAGTTTCAGATCTCGCTTATCGTGGTGGCAAAAAAAAAAATGCGCGAGCCGTGGCTGCAATTCTGACAGAATATAAAAGGACCGCGATTTCCTGCGAATTGCTCTCACTACTTATTTCTTCAATTCCTCTATATCTAATATTCCTCGGACTGCTGTTATAGTTTCTTGATATGGTTGTTACTGGAACTGCTACAGTTTCTTGATATAGTTGTTACTGGAACTGCTACAGTTTCTTAATATACTTGCTACTAGAGCCTTTGTTAGAACCTCTTGTTAGAGCTGCTACAGTTTCTTAATATTGTTTCTAATAGAGCTGTTACCAGAGCTACTACTTTATATGCTTAAAGGATGCTATTAGAGCTTTTGCTAAAGCTGCTACTATACTTTCTTGCCAGAGATGCTACTAAAGCAACTACTAGATATGCTTGAAGGATGTTGCTAGAGCCTTTTGTTAGAGCTGCTACTATACTTTCTTCCTATTTTGAATTGCTAATAGATCTTTTGGCAAGATCTTTGGGCTAGAGCTTTTTGCTAAAGCTGCTACTGGATCTGCTAATTGTTCTGCTACTAGAGCTTTTAACTAGAGCTGCTCCTAGATGTGCTTTGTGGATGTTACTATACTTTCTTACCAGGGCTGCTACTAGATATACTACTAGATCTGCTTAAAGAATGTTACTAGAACTTTCTGCTAGATCTGCTACTAGATCTTCTACTAGAAATGCTTAAAGGATTATACTAGATTTTTTTGCTTGAGCGGCTGCTAGATCTGCTAATTGATCTGCTAATTGATCTGCTACCGGGGCTGCCACGGCTCCTTAATATAATTGCTACTAGAGCTGACACTAGAGCTTTTGACTGGATCTTTTGCAAGAATTTTTTGCTGGAGCTGCTAATATAGTTGCTACTATACTTCCTTTCTGGAGCTGCTACTAGATCTACTACTAGAGCTGCTACTCGAATTGCTACCAGACTTTCTTTCGAGAACTACCACTGGAGTTGCTTATGGATCTGCTGATAGATCTGCTGATAGATCTTCTAGTAGATCTGCTACTTGATATTCTTCATGGATGGTACTGGATCTGCTACTTGATATGCTACTGGATATTCTTTATGGATGGGGCTGGATCTGCTACTTGATCTGCTTTATGGAAGTTACTAGAGCTACTACTAGAGCTACCAAATGCGCTTACTACTTTTCACCTAGGATTCTAACTAAAGAATCTATCATTAAGCATACTACTTTGGCTACTACACTTCAAAGATGCCTATGGCCACCGGAGAAGCTTCCATTTGTCACCATCTCTGAATACTTCTATGATCAAGGAGAGCACATTTGTCGAAGATCGACAACTCTTATTCTAGTTGGGCAGAAGCATTGAGAGAAATTCCTGGTCATTTGGGTGAAATGCCTGTCCTATGGGTTCGGCGTATGGAAGATTCTATACTGACTTGCCTGCTCAAGAATCTTACATACCAATGGAATTTCAATGTGCATTGTTTTGAAGTTTAAGGATTCTAGCAACAAGCACTTCAAAAATGCCACCAGGTCTTTCTTCAAAGGCTTATCATTGGCCAAGGTGATTCGACCCAACCATGACCTGATGTTTCAAGTGCAGTCTCTCCCATATTTTTCAAGTGCAAACGGACCGCCTGAATATGCAAATCGCTCAAGTTCTGGTCATTGAGGATATTGGTCTGCCCAATAGGGTGTTTCTTGGACCCATTGATGAGCTGTACAAAGAGGTACATTCTTAAGACTGAAATACGACTTTCAGCACATACCAGTGTTAGATACGTTGTCATAGACGAGCGGAATTGAGTTGCCTTCAACTGAAGGTTCGCTCTCTTCTTCCGTCTAAAGGCCCGCTTTCTTCGAAGATACTGTACTCCGAGATTTGGGTTTAATAACTGATGATTACTTCATTCATTGATGATTCCTCAAAGAGGAAAATCTGGGTTGCCTCTTTACTGTTTCTAGATAAAACGTGGCTGAAAACTCTTCAAAAATCTCATCAAGCACATTTTCAATCTCAAGCACATTCCCAATCTCAAGCACATTCCCAATCTCAAGCCCAAGCCCAAGGCAAACACTTTGCTACCAAGCCAGAAGAAAGCGACTTTATAAACACGTCAGTCAAGTTGGAGAGACTCGGCATAGAACATTAGCGGTGATTTTGTTGCTCGTATTGGTTCATCCTATACTATTACATGGTTTGGGACTGTCGTTGAATGGCTTTATTAGGACCAGACAGTGGAGGCTTCATATTACCTTTATGGGTAGTGTGCCCCACCTATAGTGGGAATGTGCCCTGTCTATAATGGGAATATGGGAATTTGATATGGTGTTACCTGCCTTGAGTTTGATGTTTCCTGTCAATTATGTCTTCAAGCTGTACTTCATACAGTATACTGACCCATGACCTTATTTTATTATGAATATTTAACCAGACGGCATCCATTCTATTGATTCCTGGTAAAGAAATCACCTGAAATGACTCCACATCCATTACTTGCAATCAATTACTTGCCATCAATTGTTTGCCATCAATTGTTTGCTGATCCATTCCGCCTGCCATTATTGAACCATTTGATCAGCCTCAGCCTTTTTTAATCATTAGAATTATTGAGTTTCCATTATTGAGATTGATCCCACAAAACCTGAAATCACCTCGAATTATAATCAATCATGCCATTCAGTTCGAGCCAGAAGACCCTCAAAACGTCATTGGCTGTACGTCTCCCCCTTGTGACCAAAAGCTTATGGATAAAAAGGGACGCGTTTTTCTCGCCGATTTTCTCCACGAGATTACCATCAAGGGCTTTTGTGAGCCAACCCTTGGCATGCACAGAGTATTTCCCAATAAGGCCCCGGAATGTCTGGTAGAAATGCTCCAAATTGGACCGGGGGGCCTGGATGAAACTGGTGACCAAGTTCTGGGTGAAAACCTCCCCGACTCCGTGCTCCACGAATACTTGGGTGAAAAACTGCACATCTTCTAGTGTGCCTTTCTTCAACACTAGCAACACATACCAGAATTTCAGGGCTGATTTCACCACATTGGCTTCGTTGGCATGGAGACACGCAAGCAGAAACTCTAGAAGTTTGGAGAACTCTGCCGAAAAGAGGAAAAGTCCAGGCCGCTTCTCGAAAACTGTGCTGCACACATCCATCGCTGCCTTGACGAGATCAGGATCCTGACGAATGATACTGAGCTTTTCAATGATGGTCCTGCAAATAAGCCCGGCCACCATTTCTCGCTCCAAGTTTTGGTAGTTGATGCTAATAAGACACTGCATGAGACCATAAACGTGGGGAATAGCCAATAGTTCTACTCTGCCTTCAGTATGTCTTTCGGTATGTTCTGTGGTTTCCGGGCTCGTCTCTGCAAGCACCTGCATAACCGAGACGCAATATTCGGAAATCACCTGCAGCCCCATTTCAAACGGTCCGCCCAAACTCTCGCCAAGACCAACCTTAATGATCTGTGTGCATTTCTCAATCACCAATGCCCGGCCCGCTTTGCGGTACTTGAAAGAGAATTCATGGATTATCGATGCCAAAAGCGGCTTGATACATGCAGGATCCGCCCGCCAGAACTCCCGATAATGTTCTTTTCCTTCCAACGACATCTGCTCAATGGTATCATCAGAATGCACGCTGCCCTTGGCGATATTCACAAGGCACGATAGAAGCAGAATGACGTAATCTTCCTGCAAGTCCCCTAGAGGAGCGTCTTCTTTGAGTGCTTCAGCAGCAGCGGCTGCAATGGCCAGAATCATGCCATGGAGAACCAGGGCATATTGTCCCAATTCGGTAATGTTTTGTGCAACGACGCTGTAGGCATTGAACATGCGCAGCCGGACCAAGGCATCGTATGCAGGATCCTTCAACATCTGAACCACAGTGGCTTCCAATTCTGGAAGCATATCCATCAAAAACGGAGAGCATTCTTCGCAGATCTTCGTCACTGACTTCAGGGCCAAGAGAGCGATGGTTGTGTGCAGGATCTGGTCTGGATCTGGTTTGGACTGTACAATAGGTAAGAGGATACCAAACACAGGTCTTAAAAATGGTCTTCCCGATTCCGTTTTAAGAAAAAACTCCGTCGATGAAAGGTACTTGACAAACGTCAGGAGATAGAAAGGAGCCATGTCCTGTACAGAGTGCGCCGCCAAGGTCGCCAGCAAATGTCCCACAAACGGCGATTCGAAAAGGCGGAGAGTAAGCTTAGCCAACGGCATGGCTTGCGACTCAAAGTACACGGAATCGTCGTTGATTTTGAAAAGAAGGTATAATGTCGCATCGATGTCGGCCATTTTGGGTGCAAATGTCGTAATGTCGTTCATACCTGCTAGCGACTCCACCATCGTCTCATAGAGCTCGAGCTTCAAAAGAGAATAGAGAACAATGAAGAAGTCACTGACATTGCTGCGATATGCATTGAACTCGTGGTAGATTTCTCGGTATGTCTCGTGGTCCGGCACATGCGCTTTCTTCCAGTACACCTGGGAAACCCTATGGAAAATATCGTTTTTCTGTTGAGCAAAACGCACATCATTTTTTTCCAACTCTTCAAAAGTCTCAGGAGAATCTTCAAACACAGCAGCAAAGTCTTCCCAAAATAGAAGAAGCCTCTCAGAAACGGTGTCTTCTATGCAGGGCGTGCCGGGGAACTCCGAGAGCCGAAGAGCAAATGAAAGTACCGCCATTGTTTCCGGATTAAGAATGCTTTTCGCCAACCGGACACACGTTAGCTGGAGAATGGTGAGGAAAATGTCCACGAACGAAGAGATATCGTCGTATGACATTTCGACATACCTTTCGCCCCATGAGCCACACACCCGCTCATAGAGCATCTTCTTATCTTGGGTAGGTAGAAGAGTGGCATTGACCTCGAGAATATCGTTGAGTATGGAAAGTCCGAGGTTTGGAGCCTGTGCACCAGCTTCGACTCCTTCTCCAAACACATGTTGCATAAGGTACAGCAGAAAAACACTGATATCGTCATAACGAATATCACCCGAAGCATCTGGGATATAAGCCATCCACAGACTCAAACATTCCAAAGATTTGAGCACCACAGCCGAATCGTGATTGGAGCGGGCCAAACACCCGTACACGGCCTCCAAACAAGGGAAGATCACGTGGCGGACGTCACGATGGACTGGGGCCCTGAAATCATTTAATCTGGCAATATCTTCGATTAACACAGTTAAAAAGGAGAGGAGGAGAAGCCATTGGTCATGTGATAGACCTTCATAAGCCAGCCACACCTTAGGGTCCATGACCCGGTCTTTCCGGAGCATCTCCAATACCGCCTGAACCGGGTTTTTGGAGAATTCAAACGTCTTGAGGTATAAAAGCGAGATATTGGACAACAACTTGCGCACTATAAACAGGTGGCCGTTTAAGGTGGAGAAGTCGCTGATTTTGGCTAGAATTTCGCCCAAAAGGGCACCATACGTTCCCTCAGAAAACTTATTGGTCAGAATCGCCACCGCGTACGTCAAAGCCCCAAAGTACCTGCAGTTGGGAGAGGGTAGTTGAAGGAGGTATTGCGCCATGCAGTACCCATCAGGTGACCGTTGAAGCTCCTGAAGCTCTTTTTGGTAATTCCCAATGAGCACGGGATCCGTGGAACTATAGAGCGCCTCCACTTTCTGAAGTTAGTCCTGCACCCAAGAGACTTGTTCTAGTTACATACCTGTGCCACATCCTGGAGATCAGGCATTATAGGCTATGGGATAATACTAGGCAAGCATTAAGGATGCGACCCGTACATGTTCCCAGGGGTGCACGGATCTGCACGAATTATTTTTTCGGTGCACGGGTTTTTTATAAAGTGGTGTGGTGTATAGGTTTTGGTGTGGTGTACGGATCTCTTGTGGGCGCGGAAAAATCAAGCCATTGCCCCCACTCACTACAAATACCTCTTCTACCATCACACAGTGTGCCTATACAAGTGACCCTAGTGATTCATATCTGGCTCATAACCTGGTATTTATAAAAAAAAGAAAGATCCGGTGAGCTCCTTATATCGGTCTAACTACAGAAGACAGACACAGATACATTAGAATCTTACCTTAGATATATCATACCCGATTTCCGATATATCATACCCTATATCATAGTATCATACTACCNTATCATACCCTATATCATAGTATCATACTACCAAAGTATCATACTATACTAGACAAAAAAAACAAAAAAAAAAAAAAAACCCTCAAATATCATGGCCATGAGGAGAAGAGTGACACGTCCTGATTGCAACAACTGCACATGCTCTCCAGGCTTGCTTTCTCGCAGCAAAAGATCATCAGTGATTGCTAAACGGATTGGGTTGAAGCGAAGCGTGTCGGGCTCAAATTCGCCTTCAGGGTCTCGGAAAGCATCAGTTTTCACCATCGATGCCGCCTCATTATGTTTGCCCGAGGTGAAAGAAATTAATACCAGTAAACGGTTGGAGGCCTTGAGAAGTGCCATGGCTTCACATGACCTTGGAGTGTATATAGTGCCCAGCGAGGACCAGCACCAGAGTGAATATGTGTCGCCACTTGATCAAAGAAGGAGTTTTATTTCAGGTTTTTCGGGCTCGGCTGGTACCTGTATTGTGACACGTGATGTGGCCTCTCTCAATGATACTCCCGAAGGTTTGGCTGCTTTATCTACAGATGGACGGTATTTCAAGCAAGCTCTGGAGGAGTTGGATTTCAATTGGACGCTTTTAAAGCAAGGAACCAAGAATTCTCCCTCATGGGAAGAATGGGCGGTGGCTCAGGCCGTGCAAATGTCGATGGATTCAGGAAAATTGGTGAATATTGGTGTGGACCCTAAATTGGTGCTGCATGCAGTGCATGAGGCCTTAATTGCTCAAATCAAAGCTTCGGTGGCCAAAAACTCCGGTGCTCGTGTGGAATTGGTGGCTGTGAAAGATAATTTGGTGGACCTGATCTGGACCCAGTTTGAAGACCGGCCTGAACCTGTTGATGCTAAAATCTCCATTTTATCTGAAAAATTCACTGGTCAATCTGTTCTGGACAAGCTTGCGGAGATCCGGGCTTTCTTAGTGAAAAATGGTGCCCAGGGTTTAGTCGTTAGTGCCTTGGATGAAATCGCTTGGCTCTTGAACTTGAGAGGCTCCGATATCCAATACAACCCTGTGTTCTATTCCTACATGATTGTTTCTCAGGGCAGTACAGTTCTATATGTCAATGAGCAGAAGTTCGAGGAGGGAGTTTCGGACTATTTGACTGGATTCGGAGTGCTGGTCAAACCATACGCTAGGTTCTGGACCGATTTGGTCAAGTTTTCCGGCGACTACAGCTTGAACAATCAGACCTTGATTGCAGACACCAATACAGCATCGTGGGAGATCTTGAGGCTGTTGAAATGCAACTTCGAGTCAGTTTCTCCCTCTCCAATTGAGGACTTGAAGGCCATCAAAAACGACACCGAGTTGAAGGGTGCCCACACTGCACACCTTAAGGATGGGCGTGCATTGGTCAAGTTCTTTGCATGGTTGGAGAATAAAGTGGTGGAGAAGTCGGAGTTTGTGGATGAAATCCAGGCCGATGACCAGCTCACCACCTACAGAAAAGATGAGGCCAACTTTGCGGGGCTCTCGTTCGATACCATCAGTGCTACAGGAGCAAATGGTGCTATCATTCACTATAAGCCAGCCAAGGGTGCATGCAGGACCATCGATCCCGAGAAGATCTACTTGAACGACTCTGGGTCTCAGTTCTTGGAAGGCACAACGGACACCACGAGAACGGTCCATTTTGGAAACCCTGACAAGGAGCAGATCCGCAACTACACGCTTGTTTTGAAAGGGAATGTCTCGCTTGGCAAACTTAAGTTCCCAGAAGGAACTACCGGCAGCCAGATTGATGCTATTGCCCGGCAATTCTTGTGGCAGCATGGCTTGGACTATGGACACGGCACTGCACATGGAGTCGGGGCGTATTTAAACGTCCATGAAGGTCCCATTGGTATCGGACCTCGTCCATCGGCGAAAAACCCTTTGAAAGTGGGTCACTTGATCTCCAACGAGCCGGGTTACTATGAGGAGGGAGAGTACGGTATCCGCATTGAAAACGTCATGTACGTGAAGGACCTGGGGTTGATTTACGGTGGAAAGAAGTTCTTTGAGTTTGAAACCGTGACTCGGGTACCATTCTGCCGCAAATTAATTGATGCCTCGTTGCTTACAAAGGAGGAAAAGGACTGGATCAACAAGTACCACCAAACGGTGTGGGAGGAGATGAGTCCTTCTTTGGAAAAGGGATCTTTGGAGTTGCAATGGTTACGCAGAGAAACCGCTGCTTTCAGTTAGTCCGTCTTTTGCAGAATCGGCCAGCAAGCATCAGACCCACAGGACAGCTGTGATTAGTCTACAGTCCACAGTCCAGTCCACAGTCCAGTCTACAGTCTACGGTTTACAGTCCAATCTACAGTTCAGTCTACAGTCTACGGTTTAAAGTTCAGTCTACACTTCAGTCCACAGTCCAGTCTACAGTCCAGTCTACAGTCCAGTCTACAGTCCAGTCTACAGTCCAGTCTACAGTCCAGTCTACAGTCCAGTCTACAGTCCAGTTTACAGTCCAGTTTACAGTCCAGTCTACAGTCTACGGTTTACAGTCTATTAGATGTCTATGAAGTGACTATGATGTGTCTATGAGGAGGTCTATTAGATGTCTATGAGACTACTAGATAATCTAGTGTGGATGTCTGAGTCTGTTGAGTCTCTAGATGAGTCGGAGTGAGTTGTGGTACCATAATCCGATACTCCTCCATACTTCTCCATACTAATTCCATACTAATTCCATACTAATTCCATACTAATGCTCTAATTCTATGATGATAGTATAGTCATTTCATGACTCAAACTATACTCTATCATTGTAGATATAAAACCACTTGGAATGTAACCGTAGGCTTACATGAGCCATAGACCTATAGTGGCCCTCACAAAGAGGAATTGATCATGGTGCCAAGTCATAGTTATCAGTCATAGTTATCAGTCATAGTTATCAGTCATAGTTATCTGTCATAGTTATCTGTCATAGTTATCAGTCATAGTTATCAGTCATAGTAGTCAATCATAGTGTCAATCATAGTGTCAATCATAGTGTCAATCATAGTGTCACTCATAGTGTCAATCATAGAAGTCAATCATAATGCCACTCATAGTGGACAGTCATGATGGTTAGCTTAGATCTGATGAACCATACCATCACAATATATATTGAGCAAACGATTCTTGAATTCACTACTACTACTATAACTACTACTACTTACTTACTACTACTACTACTAATACTACTACTACTACTACTACTACACTACTACTCTTCTTCTACTACTACTACTACTACTACTACTACTACAACAACAACAACAACAACATGTAACGCAATCATAAGTAACTTCCCTTTGTGGCGCTTGTAATATACGCACGGTTCTGATATGCATCTCTTAAACCCAAATTCCACTATGACCTGATGTATGACCTGATGTATGACCTGATGCCATACACGAGGGGCCTGCTTCAATCCATATAAAGACTTCCTTAGTCTGTCGTATGTGATCACAGGAGAGAATGTTTCTTGATACTCAATACCTTCTTTCTGGAAGTTCCCTAAGACCACAAGTCTTGCTTTGTATACGCCGTTATCTTTTACTGCGAATACCCACTTGGCACCTATTGGTTTCCGCCCTCTTGGTGCCGTCTTGGTGCCGTCTTGGTGCCGTCTTGGTAATTCGACTAACTCAAACGTTCCGTTCGTATCATGAGCACTCATTTCTTTATCACACGCTTCAGTCCAGAGTATCCTGCTCTTCAGACTCATGGCCTCTTTATAACTCCTGGGGATCCCTTCGACTTCATTCGGTTGCGCTTCTAGAGTTCGAGCCCAATCCATTTTTGAACCATCAATAGACTCATCTCAAACATCTCGCCATTTCTGGGGGAGTGTGTCTTGAAGACGACAATTCTTCTTCTATTACTACAACTACACTACTACTACAACTACACTACTACTACAACTACAACTACATTACTACTACAACTACAACTACACTACTACTACAACTACAACTACACTACTACTACAACTACAACTACACTACTACTACAACTACAAC
>NLAW01001996.1:0-36766 GCA_002370915.1 Metschnikowia lochheadii | reverse complement strand
GGTAAGTTCGTTTGCAACGTGTTTTCCCCCACTTTCTTATTTTCCGGTAAGTTCGTTTGCAACGTGTTTTCCCCCACTTTCTTATTTCCCCCCACATTCTCATTTTCATGTAATTTCGTGTTTTCATATAATTTCTTTTGAGACCTGGGGTTCTCAATATTATCATGTTCAAAATAAAGCTCCACTACATAACAAGTTGGATGTATTCTCACAGTAGTGATCATTCGAAAAGTTCCAAAAGTCCGACACGAATAATAAACAGAATTATGGATGCGGAGTTCACTATCCAACATTAATTGGGTGACAGGAACTGGACGTCCAAAAACAAGGCCGCCATCAAGAATCCCCAAGTATCCATCACTAGAAGTGCCTCTACCAATAGCAGTATCTCGTTCAATATCGAATACTACCGGCTCGCCATGATCTGGTCCATGGATAATGGATTTATAGTAGACATCTCGAAATGGGAACGTCACGTATCCAACTGCAACCTTCACTTGGTTGGATTTGACATACAATAAATATGGCAACTTGACATTTACTGATGTATTTGTAGATGACGTCATAGACAAAGCCTCCTCTTTTTGCTCCTGGGTAGTAATAATAGGTTTCCCAGATTTCCGCTCATAAGGAAAAAAATAAATGTGCACTTCGAAACACCTAAATGAAACCATCATATTAGTAATGTACCTGATCCCAAGAAGAGTGGGGCAAGAAAAGTACCTTGAATTCATAAGCCTCCGTTCATGATTAAGCTTCAATTGACTACTCCGGGGTAAATAATATCCCACACTAAAAAGGTGGCCATGGAATCCCACGTGATACAACTTCGAATTCACTCTCCGTATAGCTTGGCCATTTAAGTATCTGAAATCCAATGCCTGCGAATTGTTTCCATAGAAAAACACCTCCATTCCAGACATATATTGCTTACTGGAAAGAGCCACAAATGTTTCATTGGTTTTTACAAAGAAGGCCCATGCTAAATGGCTCTTTAAATCTCTTCTCCGTTTTACAGAATCACTTTTTTGAAGCTCACTCCTTTTGAATAGATTATGAGTATCAGTGCTTTTAAGCACTTCATGAGTATCAGTCCTTTTAAGCAGTTCATGTCTTTCAAACCCTTTAATCAATAACTCATTAAGTTTTTCAAATGCAGTTTCCTTAGGTAAAAGGTAAAGTTCCACATTAATACATACTTCCAGTAATAAAGGATCCATTTTGTAGAAGATCTGGCGGATTTCACTATCAGTATTCAATTCGCAAGCATGAAACGGTCCATGGAGAAGTTTATTTTCAGGACTTAACCGTAATTGAGTGGGTTTGACTTTGGGTCCAAAATGTATATGTGGTTTTTCAAGCCGTACACCTTCAGCATTGATTGGGAGAGAAGTTTCAGCATTGATTGGGAGAGAAGTTTCAGCATCGATTGAGAAGGAAGCTTCAGGATTCAATGAGAAGGAAGTTTCAGGATTCAATGAGAAGGAAGTTTCAGGATTCATTGAAAAGGAATCTTCACCATTGATTGAATTCATAACATAAGCCATGTTTTCTGGGGTCAAGAAAAACTCCATAGGAATAGCATGAGGGTCACCATAAAAAAAGCCATTTTTGGTTTCTTGGAATTCGGAATATGATGAAAGTGCCACAAGAGTATCATTGACATGGGCATAGAAAACCAAAGGTTTGATTGAATCGGCTAAGACAATTGACCCAACGGAACTATGAGAACTAATGGTTCCCATAAGTGAAGCCAAGACCACGTGTCGTGTTTTCATCACTGAAAAGTACTGGAAAAGTACTGGAAAAACCACTGAAAAAGTACTAGAAAAGTACTATAAAAGCAATGGAAAAGTACTAGAAAAGTACTGGAAAAGCACTGAAAAAGTACTAGAAAAGCACTGGAAAAAGCACTAGAAAAGCACTGGAAAAAGCACTAGAGAAGCACTGGAAAAGTACCAGAAAAGCACTAGAAAAGTACTAGAAAAGTACTAGAAAAGTACTATAAAAGCAATGGAAAAGTACTAGAAAAGTACTGGAAAAGCACTGAAAAACCACTGAAAAAGTACTAGAAAAGCACTGGAAAAAGCACTAGAAAAGCACTGGAAAATCACTGGAAAAGTACCAGAAAACCACTAGAAAAGTACTAGAAAAGTACTGGAAAAAGTACAGAATGATTTATGCTTTTTTATATGAAACCAGATTCATGGTTATATGCCATCCTGAAAAAGGCCGCTGTGGTCATGACTGTCTCAATATTCATGACATTCACGCTTAACTATACAATGCTTTTGAAATGTGATCACTCTTTGGAACCATGCATACTCTATGCACTTCTTTTAACCAGTCCCACCCCAGTCTTCCCCCACTACCAACTCTCCCAGTCCCAAATATCACAGTCCATAAATCTCCCAGTCCATGAATATCACAGTCCATGAATATCACAGTCCATAAATCTCCCACTTCATAAATCCCAGTCCATAAATATGTCCCAGTCCCAGTCCATAAATATGTCCCAGTCCCAGTCCATCAATCCCTATCAGTAAGACTGTAGTAAATTCTCCATTCAGAATGACTTACTCAGTGAATGTATAGTGAGCGAATGTACACGGGTCTGCACTAGAATTCCGTGCAGTCCATTGTCATCCACCATGCTATTGACATTGACATTGCCTTTTGACTGTATCACCCTATTATACAACTCCATCTCCTTAAACTGTCACTATTACCACTATTTGTTGAACAAGTGATATGAGCTGGCCCGTGTATGCAGGCAACACCTTACCTGCAGTACAACGGAATTGGACAAGCTTCATAAGGTTCCGAAGAACGCATGAGTGCAGATTAGTACTAGTATTGTATCTAGGTCTTGGTTTCAAGACTATGCAGGTTTGACTTTAGACAAGGAATTTTTTTGGGGTGTGGTTCAGGAACAAGAAAGGAGTCCAGGAAATCCCAAGTCCACTGTTTTTCAAAGCCATTCAAATCAGTTCTTCAACACAATTCAAACCACACTAGTAAAATTAAACAACCCAATAGTTCGACAAATTAGGGGTTTTTTTTTAATACTTAATAAAGATAAACAGTTCATTTCAAATCCCTGATCCTTAACGAAGTTTAAGTTGTAAGTACGGTATGTAAGCACGGTATGTACAGTGTTTTTCAAAACTATTCAAACCAGGGCGACACAATGTTTGGAACCAGAACTAGCATAAAATAAACCAACCAATAACTCAAAAAGTTTCGTGCCCCTTCACAGAGTCTTTCAAACCAAATGTCATAATGTTTCAACCACCTACTTTCATTAGAATTCAATATTCGAAATTCTTAAATCTAGAGGCTGGTTTGAATGAGTTTGAAAAACACTGTAAGTAAGGTATGTAAGTACGGTATGTAAGTACGAAACCTTTTTAATCATTGGTCTGCTTAATTTTGCTTATCTGGTTTGAAATATATTGCCGCACTGGTTTGAATAGTGATAGAAACACTCTACTCCAGAAGCTAACTCGAGTCGGAGAAGCCGAAAAACTCCACCTCATAGCCAAATACGGCCGAGACGCGGTAACTAAACGCAGAAATGGCTGAAAAAGCCAAGTTGGACACGATGAACGTCTATGAGGAGATCAATCTCGACGACCTACCACCCGGCGAGAAATCTATCGGGACACGATTCGTATACACAGAAGACGAACTGGAAAAAAAAGGCAAACGGCCCTATTAAAGCCAGGTTGGTAGGGCAGGGTTTCAATCAGATTCTCGATTGCTCGAAAACCTACTCACCAGTGGTCCCCGTGGAATGTATCCGGATATTCGCACAGCAAGCCATAGCCAAAGGGCTATCACTATGGCAAATGGACGTGAGCTCCGCTTATCTTCACTTGACACTAGCAGAGCCAGTGTACCTACGCCCCCACCAAGGAACGTCCCTGGTATTGATTCCAGTCGTATGTGGAAATGCACGAAAGCGTTACACGGATTGCGAAACGCCAGAAAAGCCTGGTACAATCACATTGTGAATACGTTTCAAAGGATGGGATTCGAGAGCACGATGTTAGTACCGGATTTGTTCAGAAAGAAGATTGCGGGTGGCCGAGAAATAGGAATTGCTCTCTATGTGGACGACATTCCAGTTGCTGCGGAGACACAATTGGATTACCTCGAAGTACTTAGACAACTCAACGAAGTGTGGAAAGTGAAGACTAAAGATCTTGAAGAGGTAAAGGAATTCTGTGGAATGGAATTCACGAAAACGGAAAGCGGATACACGATCCACCAAAGCAAGTATAGAGATGAATTGTTGAAGAGATACAGTCACCTAGTGCCCAAGGAATCGATGAAAGTCCCACTCGCCAAATATACACGCGATGAGGGCGATGAGAAGCTAGAAGCCTCAGAGATACGATTGTATCAAGAGCTACTCGGATCACTTAACTGGCTAGCAACGCTCACTATGCCAGACATTGCATATAGTGTCAGCAAGCTAGCATCGCACACGAGTGAGGCCACACAACGTGACCTCACTCAAGCATTTGAAGAAACTTCTCGCCTACCTTCGTGACCACGAGAGTGCAGGCATAACCATGAACGAGGTGTCAACGGAAACGGGAGCCTTGTAAATTGTACGCGTTTAGTGACGCATCGTTCGGAAATGAGAAGGACCGAAAATCTAGAAGTGGGTACATTATTTACGTCAACGGCACACCGCTCATCTGGAAGTCAAAGAATCAAAAATTGGTGGTGACAAGCACACATGGAGCCGAGTGGGTGGCATTAAGTGACACGGTACGAGAAACACTATGGTTAAAAGCACTCGTAGGGGAACTCGGTGTGGAAACACAACAACCGCTTGTTTTCGAGGACAACAATGGAGTCGTCCTCAGCGTGAACGGTACAGGGGAGTCCCAGGCCATGAGTAAGCATATTGAGCTCAAAGAAAGGTACACTGGTCAAAGAGTGAAATTAGGGCACGTCGCGGTCAAGTATGTCCCCACCCAGGAAAGCGTTGCGGACATCTTTACGAAGGCGCTTCAGAAGAACTTGTTCTGGACACACCTCCCATTTCTACGTTTCGATGAAAAATACAGAGTGAGAGCATTAGAGAAGCACATGAGCTATCTCGTACGCACACTCGCACGGAAGATCACGCTTGAGAAACCTTGTACCACTGCACAGGCTTCAGAGGAGTTCTCGCGGAACAATTGTGGATAACAGGTATTAGATCCAGGTCATACTCGATTAATATATACGCTGAAAACTAATAAATAGTATTCAAAAAGACTGTATTGAAAGACACGGTATACAGAGTAATTTTTATTTTCAGCCTTTCATTTTCAGCCTTTCATTTTCAGCCTTTCATTTTTATCCGAGTGTTAGAGTAATACCAACGAAGAGTATAGAAAACAACTACCAGTTTAATTCTAGAATAAGTACTAGGTTCCGTGGGAGACTATTTGAGAGACTATATTAGAGACTATATGAGAGACTATTTAAGAAACTATATAAGAGACTATTTGAGAGACTATTTAAGAGACTATTTAAGAGACTATTTAAGAGACTATATAAGAAACTATTTGAGAGACTATTTAAGAAACTATATAAGAAACTATTTGAGAGACTATTTGAGAGACTATATAAGAAACTATATAAGAGACTATATGAGAGACTATTTAAGAAACTATTACAATTCCAGAGCCTACAATTCCTCATAAGTTCAAAAGAGACTATAATTTTTACTTTTGGAACACGTAATAAAAAATCTTTAAAACAAGCGCTAGATGCCTAATGAAATTATTTATTGTTGAAGACTAACACTGAGTCTTGACTTTCAAAGGTGTTAGAGATTGTTCTATTGACAGCCTCAATCTTTATATTTCTCTATTGGGCTTGTACATAACATACAAAAAACATCAGACAAAACTGTAACAACAGTTTTATTTTACCTTAATGCTTTTCATAAGTTTGATATCTCCATATGATGACGCTTTTGAAGAGTCTAGGTTCAGTGGTGAGTCTCCTTGGATAAACATAACTCGAAAGGTTGCAACAAAATGGTCCAGAATATTAAGGTGACTTAAATCAGATTATGAGGTCTGAAATGACTCAATTGACTGACTGAGTTGTGTAGTCAGTAGTCAGTAGTCAGTAGTCAGTAGTCAGTAGTGATACAGTGTTTCTCAAAACTATTCAAACCAGGGCGACACAATGTTTGGAGCCAAAAGTAGCAAACAACAAACCAACCAATAATTCAAAAAGTTTCTTACTACTTCACAGAGTCTTTCAAACCAAACGCCGTAGTTTTTAAAACACCAACTTTCATTAGAATTCAATATTTTCAAGTCTTAAATCTGGAGACTGGTTTGAATAGTTCTGAAAAACACTGTAGTCAGTAGGGAATAGTAAGTAGCTAGTAATCAGTAGTTAGTAGTAGTTAGTAGTATTCAGTAGTAGTAGTCTGTAGTCAATAGTTAGTAGTGAGTAGTTAGTAATCAGTAGTTAGTAGTGAGTAGTTAGTAATCAATAGTGAGTAGTTAGTAATCAGTAGTATTCAGTAATAGTGAGTAGTGAGTAGTCAATAGCCAGTAGTGAGTTGTCAGTAGTTAGTAGTGAGTAGTTAGCAATTAGTATTCAGTAGTATTCAGTAGTATTCAGTAGTAGTAGTTAGTAGTTAGTAGTAATCAGTAGTTAGTAATCAGCAGTTAGTAATCAGTAGTTAGTAGTGGGTATTCCGTAGTGAGTATTCCGTAGTGAGTAGTCTGTAGTGATAGTCAGTAGGGAATAGTGAGTAGCTAGTAATCAGTACTTAGTAGTAGTTAGTAATCAGTAGTTAATAGTAATCAGTAGTTAGTAATCAGTAGTTAGTAGTAGTCAGTAGTTAGTAATCAGTAGTTAGTAGCATTCAGTAGTAGTAGTGAGTAATCAGTAGTATTCAGTAGTTACTAAGGTAGTGATAGTCAGTAGTCAGTAGTCAGTAGTCAGTAGTATTCAGTAGTAGTAGTTAATAGTATTCAGTAGTTAGTAGTGGTATTCAGTAGCTAGTAGTGGTATTCAGTAGCTAGTAGTAATCAGTAGTTAGTAGTTAGTAATCAGTAGTAGTAGGTAGTAATCAATAGTGAGTAGTCAGTAGTCAGTAGTGAGTAGTGAGTAGTGAGTAGTGAGTAGGGAGTAGTGGTAGTAAGTAATAAATAGGATTTCCTCACGTGACTATATATCACGCACTTTCGCACGTGATTAACTCATACATCAACGATTACTCAAAACCATTCCCCAGCATGACAGACGATCACGATCAAAATGAACACCTTGGACAAGCGATCTCGTGGTCTAAAAATGGATTCATTTGTTATGCAACGGATCCTGCACACGGGCACAACCTCAAAATGTCCTTCATTGAAAACACAAATGGTACCGATTGGCAGATTGCCCCTCCTCATGAACTTTCCATAAAACCGCTGGAGAGTAGTGCGCCGCCAAACCTTCATACAGTGCAATGGAGTAATCTCCTGACTGATTTGGCGATTTTGGATGAATATGGTAATTTTTATATTCTTTTGGCCGGCGTCGGACTTCTAAGACCGAAGAAAAGGGATGACCCTAAGGATTCAAAAGACCTTGTATCCCGAGATCTCACCACTAGAGAAAATAACGAAAAGGAAAGTAATCGGGCTGGTACCAGGGAAAAAAACGATGGTTCTAGGTCCAGTGGCAGGGAAAAAATCGAGAAGGACTTTAAAAAAAATGATCTGGAGAAAAGTGATGTTTCTGAAATTAGCAGGGAGTCGGGACTGCTGACAATAGGTGTGGGGCGGGATTTAAAGTCCGATCTAAAGGATGAAGATGGGCCTCTGTATGAGCTCACATCGTATAACCATATTGAAATGATCTACCGTGATATTCGGCCCGCAGACGGCGGCGGCGGCCATGGTCCTGGTGTGGCATTCCGTTGGCTCGGCATTGAAAAGCCCCAGATTATCAACAAACCGGCACATCTTTCTCCCGATGGCAGACATTATGTTTATGGTGTGCAACTGCATCAGGCCACATTGTCTGCTCACCCTATAATCACGAAACAGGCATGTGTGGTGATCCGACAAGATGGTAGTGTGGTGCTCTATTACCAGGGGGAGCATAAAGTGGAGTACCATAAGATGGAGGCCAGTTTGGCTCCTATGGCCGGGTCAAGCATGTACTTAACGCATGCTAGTGTGGGCTTTTCGGGAGATAAGAAGATCTGCATCACGTGCTACGACGCTGCCTCGTCCCGCCTTTACTGCTACCTTGTTTCCATTGATTGGGGCTTTTTAACGGAACTGGCGGCCCGCCAGAGATCCGACCCGCACTACCATACACCCAAGGACAAGCAAATCCCGCCCAAACTTTCCGTGGAGTTGATTCATGAGATGAAACCCATGCCTAGGGCTCAGGGGGAAGCGGAGACGGACGAAGGGGGCGAACGCGGTGGTTTTGGGGGGAAAACCCTGGCTTCCGCGGCTCTGTGGACACTTATATCCATAGATTCCATCTCGCCATGCCATGAGGCGGGCCTGGAGCTCCATGTTTTGGTTTCGTATGAAATCGTCGACGAAAAACGCCACATTTCATATGTGGTGCAGAGGTTTACGGTCAAGGACGTACGGGAGCTGCTCAGTGGCCCGTTTGCAGGCAAGGAAGCGGCCAAAGGCGCTTTTTTCTTGGAGTTTCAAGATACTCTTTCTGTGGGGCAGAAGTTGAAGGCCATCAAGACTGCACTTGGCGAGACCATAGTGTTGTTGGTGCATGAAGACGGTAGTGTCAAGCCCATTTCCCGGAAAACGTGGCGTGTGATTGGCGAAGATGCCAAGGATGGCGAGAGGAAAGTTATTGAATCTATCTTGGACTGTGGGTTCCGGTTTCCCCGGCTTTCCGTTTCCGGCCCGTTTCTTTTCGCCGTGTCTCCAAATATGGCCTGCGTGGTATATGCCGAAACAGGAAAACTGCTTGAAATGGCGGTTTTGGAGAGCCATATAAGCGAAACAAATGGAAAATTGCAAGAAGCAGTGAAAAATGAGCCGGGAAAAGTCGACTCTCAAGCTACTTTGGATGCAAGGAAGGAACTATTGACTGCAGTTGCCTACAGCCATACACATGCACATGCATGCTACTCCAACCTGTGTCTGGACGACTTGATGGCACTTGTCAAGGTGGAATATGAGCGCATGCAAGATGGACCGGCACGAAGACAACTAGTTCGGCATATACTCAGCGAACTGCATAATGCCATCAATTTCCAACTCAATTCATTTGGAAAAGAGTCTGTGGATAAACTCCTCTCCAATCCGCCGCTCCAGAAGTTGCTCCTGTTCCAATTGGTGTTGAGCAACTTGACTGGCATGAGGATGGCCGGAGATATCGCCTGGATTGTGCTTAATCTCCGCTCCACCAGTTTTGGTATCATGTTCTCCCTTTCCAGCATCTACAGACAGATCTCCAAGAAAAAACCGGCCCAGGATACTCATGCTGACTCGGTTCTCCGGGCAGAGTGCATAGTATCGCTTGTGGGCAACGTCAAATGGCTCATTGATTTGATTATCTATTTGAACCAAGAGCTCTTGCAACTCTGGTATAGTCGGTCCAATCCGCAGGATCTGGCGGTGTCTACCGATAATTCTATTGCGTTGCCCATTATCTTGAGCAAAGTGCCCCGGCTCTTCCTCATGTATGCGCTTTCGTCAATTGGAAAAACACAGGAGATCCTTAAAAAACTCCATAAGGATTTATCCGATAGCAATAAGCTATATGTGCCGATGAAGGAAGCGTTGGAACGGTTTTTCAGCACATGCAACCTGTCACCATTGAAACTTTCGGTGTTTGAGACATTTCTCCGGGAATGTGAGACCCATATTGCTAAGGATCCGGAATGCATACTTAACAGAAAGGAATTGCTGTTAGAAGCAGAGAAAAAGCTTCTTTGTTATGGCGAGGTTGCGGAACCGCTCCGAAAGATGGCATTTTCTATAGTGGACCGTCATATGGCTGCTTTTTCACGGGACCCACGGCTCCTGGATCTTTATTTCTACGATAACAAGTGGATTGACGTTGGAGTTGCGAAAAAACGGCGGAAAACCGAACACTCGGTGGGATTTAATGAGCGAGGACTCAATATAGATGGATTCAGGTCAAACTTAGGTGAAAAAAGAGCCAAAAGTGAAGGAAGTGGATCAAATATAGGTGAAAAAAGACCCAGAAATGATGGGGAACATGAGAATGACCTTAAAGCTTCCACAGTGATCCGGTTCCGGTACTCCAGGACAGAAGCCATTGATGCCCTTCGCAAGATCTTCATCAATTGCGGACCCTCCATCTCATGCAGTGGGAATGCCTCCTTAGGCAATGGCTACACTTCCAGCAACAAAATCCGCAAGTGTGTACGGTGCAGGTCAGTGTCATTGGTTTCCGACCCTTTGGTCTTTGAATCCTCCAACGCCATAGGACTCTGGACAATGGTGTTCCAGCGCACATGCATTTGCGGCTCTGCATGGGTAAACTGTGAAAGTGGGGTCTAGCGGGAAAAGGAGAGAACTGGCAAACTTCACGCTCATCCATAAAGTGACTTTGTTGATTTTTGTGAGATTTATTTCAAACCACGAAATAGAAATTTTTGAATCAGCACCACCTCCATTTATCTAGATCAGATGAAAAAATGGACGATGTGTGGATGCACAAGAAAAGAAGCAGGAAGAGAATCAGGAAAAGGACCAGAATATGGATCAGAAAAAGGACCAGAGAAAGGAAGAGAATCAGGAAAAGGACCAGAAAAAGGATCAGGAGAAGAGACAAAGAAGAATGAGAAGAGGAGAAACAACTCTTTGGGGATTGAAGAAAAGGGATCTACACCAAAAAAAAGAACAGACATGTGGACGCTTGAAGTGGGTTCAGTATTCATGAATACATGAATGACTACAAAAAAAGGATCCAGAAGCTTAATGAGGACTTATATTTCGAGGCCATGGATGTGGAAATCTGCCTGCCCATGTTTTGCTGTGTTCTCTGAAAATCTGCTTTCCATTGATATAGATTTCACATTCCCCTTCAAAGCCTCTCAAGAAGGTCTTCATATACTCTGCAATACGGTGCCCGGACAAATAAAGAAGACAAGGACCTTTTCTGAAGCTCCTCCGCTCCCATACTCTGTTCACAGCCGCACGACGATACTTCGGGAGTCATGCCTTTGGGTTTCGATTCAATCCAGCGTTTTATCTCCACAAGCGTCGTTTCTGTCTTGTCGTTTCTATCTTGTCGTTTCTGTCTTGTCGTTTCTGTCTCATCATCTCGAAAGCTATAGCAACAGTTTCCATGGGTATAAGTTACGAAGGTGTCAACGAGTACCTAGCGTGTGCGGATGCAAGGTACTTCGTGGATGCAAGGTACTCGTGGATATGTTGGATACATACCAGTGAAGTACCGTGTGAAGGTCACTAGTGGGTGGAAACTCTTCACCCACCTCGCTCCGACTAAGCTAAGCTCCTTGGTCGAGTAAGGTACAACTTACTTATCCCTGTATATTGTATATACTAAAACACGAGTATACAAAAACACGAGTTGAAAAAATATTCACACACAGTAATAAATTCATTCAACCCAATTTTTTTTTTCTTTTTTAAAATACTTTCAACAATGGATCTCTTGGTTCTCGTATCGATGAAGAACGTAGGGAATTACCAGTAGCGAATTACCAAAAGTATCATGAGTTGCAGAGGTTAAAAAATCGTTCAGTTTTGAACCCACACATTGTACTTGATCCAGCTTCAAGTATGGGGGAGTAATGAGAGTATTTCTTCAGCCGTCTTGTTTGTACAGCTAGCTTCACTTGTAGTACACTATTAGCTTATAACTATTAGCTTATACTGTGAAGTACAGCTTATACTGTGAAGTCCATAATACCATAGTATACTGTCCAGACAGCTTATACTGTGAAGTACCACTCATACCGTCCAGACAGCTTATACTGTGACAGCTTATACTGTAACAGCTTATACTGTGACAGCTTATACTGTGACAGCTTATACTGTAACAGCTTATACTGTGAGGTACAGCTTATACTGTGAAGTACAACTCATACTGTGAAGTACAACTCATACTGTGAAGTACAACTCATACTGTGAAGTACAACTCATACTGTGAAGTACGGCTGATAAATTCAGCTACCGTGACCAGCCTCAGTGTTATGACAAGTGTGATCTCTATTCATGGTGAAGTTGGTCAAGTGGGTAATGTCATGGAACCTGGTAATGGAAGTTATTCATGGAAGTTGGTCATGGAGCAGTTTCGAATCGGATCCCCTAAGGCCCCAAGGCCCCCGTAATTCGCTCGTAAGAACCTTAGTTTTTCACCTGTTTTTTGCCCACATTTTGTATCAACACAACAGAAGGCGTAAACACCTTGAAATGTAATTACACCCATCAACATTGGTGTCAATACACAGCAATTTGAAGTACAGCTTATACTGTCAGACATCGTATACTGTGAAGTACAGCTTATACTGTGACAGCTTGTACTGTGAAGTACAGCTTATACTGTGACAGCTTGTACTGTGAAGTACAGCTCATACTGTGAAGTCCATAATACCATAGTATAGAAGTTGGACCTTTCCAAGTTTAATGTGAAGGATATTGAGGAGAAGTTCAGAGTGGCTCCTAAGAAATTGGACCTCTCGAAGTTCAATATCAAGGACGCCGAGGAAAAGGTCAAAGTTGTGCCTAAGAAATTGGATCTTAGCAAATTCGAAGCTATTGCCAACAATACTACCACCAAGGGAAAGGCCATTAGCACGAATACTAAGAATAACATTTCTAAGGTTACCACTCCAATGACCACTACTCCTGCAAAAGCCACCAAGGCTCCTCTCTCTATTGTCAAGAAGATTGTTTCTGCTATTGCCGCTCCAGTCCAACAAGTCTGCGAGACACAGGTGGACAGCTGGTTTCAGCTGATACTGTGACAGCTGATACTGTGAAGTACGGCTTATACTGTCAGACAGCTTATGTTAAGAATGTCCATAGACACTCGCATAGACTGGAACGCCTATGTTGCTTCTTCTTAAGAGTGTTAACAATTCTGGTACACTAGTGTTCATTCTTTTAATGGATTCTTAACTTGTGCCACTTATATAGACTAGAATATCTGTCTTGTGCCACTTGTATAGACTAGGATATCTATCTGTGGTGTATCTCGATCCCCTCTCTGGATATTTTGGGATCCTTGAATTCCGTCTTCCTGTACCGGACTTGTTAATCCCTTGTCTGAAGTCAAACCCTATGACTCCAACGCCAAGCCCCGCTTTATACTATCCGTCAGCACATATGCATTCTTCGGAACCTTATCCTTACCTGTACACATGGGTTAGGACATCTCACATATTCAACAGCTTATACTGTCAGACAGCTTATACTGTGAAGCACAACTTATACTGTGAAGTACAACTTATACTGTGAAGTACAGCTTATACTGTGAAGTACAAGTGATACTGTGAAGTACAAGTGATACTGTGAAGTACAACTTATACTGTCAGACAGCTTATACTGTGAAGTACAACTGACACTGTGAAGTACAGCTTCTACTGTGAAGTACAACTTATACTGTGAAGTACAACTTATACTGTGAAGTACAAGTGATACTGTGAAGTACAACTGACACTGTGAAGTACAACTTATACTGTCAGACAACTTCTACTGCGAAGTACAACTTATACTGTGAAGTACAACTTATACTGTGAAGTACAACTTATACTGTGAAGTACAAGTGATACTGTGAAGTACAAGTGATACTGTGAAGCACAACTTATACTGTGAAGTACAACTTATACTGTGAAGTACAGCTTATACTGTGAAGTACAGCTTATACTGTGAAGTACAGCTTATACTGTGAAGTACAACTGACACTGTGAAGTACAACTGACACTGTGAAGTACAACTTATACTGTGAAGTACAACTTATACTGTCAGACAACTTCTACTGCGAAGTACAGCTTATACTGTGAAGTACAGTTTATAGTGTACTATACTATAGCTTCCCATATTGTAAGACCGCTTCAGCTATAGTGCACTGCAGTACATCTTTAATACTAAGCTAGTACATGTTCCAATAGCATACTTGTGAGAAGTGGATGTGAGTTTTGAAGATGATATATATACAGTGTTTTTCGAAATCATTCAAACCAGCTTCCAGATTTAAGAATTTAGAATACTGAATTCTAATGAAAGTTGCGGTTTGAAAGATTATGATATTTGGTTCGAAAGACTGTGTGAAGAGGTACGAAACTTTCTGAGTTATTGGCTTTTTTTATTTTAGTAGTTCTGGTCCCAAACATTTTCCCCCCCCCCCCCCTGGTTTGAATAGTTTTGAAAATCACTGTATACGTTGATTCTGTTGGAACATGAAGAATCAGTACACCAGAGGTGTACTCCATGTCGAGCGTTATCCTTTACGCTCACGTATACCGGAATGCGAGTCCGTCCATTGTCTAACAACTTCTTTAAGTAAGGCAGGGAAGTTGTTGTACTCATTGTTATACTCATTGATTATATTCCTGTGATAACTATACTAGGGGTTCTTGTGATTGACCTCTTTATCAATGACCCTCACTTAGAACGGGTTTCGCCCATCTTATGTATGCAAGATCTCGGTTGCTATGTCAACCAAGATGCGGGGTTCATCCACTCCTGTCGTTAGGCTGTCTTAGACCCCTTTCCCGAACAGTGTTAGAAATGTGCTCAGCTGCACATGCAGCAAGTGTTATCCAACCCTTGAATGCCCCACCATACGACTATGAACTTGGTCTCACTGTATCATGTGCCGGCGGCACGTGACTCAAGCAAGTACAGAAGTCCCTCAAGTTCAACCCTCCATGTTCCATGTTCCATGTGACTGCATGTGAGCAGGACAGATAAAGATGAAACAGTGATATGTAGGAATGGATGAAGAGTGGACGACGTCACGCGAAAAAGGGGCCAGCGGTCACACAAGAGGATATAGAAAAAGGGGCCAGCGATAACACAAGAGGATATAGAAAAAGGGGCCAGCGGTAACACAAGAGGATATAGAAAAAGGGGCCAGCGGTAACACAAGAGGATATATAGAATAAGAGACGACTTTGGGTTGAGTCTAGCTTAAAGGAAATAGTTTCAGTTTATGCATTAGTAAATGACAAATCTCAACAGGTTATGAGCCCCGAATCACTTCTCTCGAAATTGGATCATTCCTATCATCTTGTCCATAATGAGAAAGCTCCAATCTTCAAAGAGGACCTTGTGAAAGTTTTGGAGAAGATACAGACCATTTTCGATACGGTTGGGTATACGTTGAAGACCCAAAGAAGATGTTGCAAAGAAAATGCAATGTGCGAAGCGCTGAATACTAGCGACTCAACGGGGTCAGGATTTTAGAACTTGGCATTTCAACTGTATGAGTGAACTTCTTTACTTGATGTGCTTCTTAACAAAGAATAGCCGATTGCGAAAGATTACTCTTCCAAATGTGACAATACTGTGACGCGTAATGCAAAGAGTGATTTCCTATTCTTAGACAGGTGTCATAGAAGTTCTTTATATTCATAGGCTACAAGTCTATAAATGGGTTTTCGGAGAATACATCCCGAATGAAGTGGAAAAACTCCGAGAGAGTTCACCGAAGTGATTCGAGAATTAAAAGTTTGCCCGGTGAGTTTTGAGACCTCCGTCTATCTATAAACACTTTTCAATGAAATGAAGTTAAAAGCGTTGTCGATAAAATGGCTTGAAAGAAGAAATATTCTTGCACGTTAAACCAGGCGTCAATGGTGTCAATGGTGTCAATGGTGTCAATGGTGTCAATGGTGTCAATGCATCAGGAGCTTCAAGATCAATTCTTCTTTTGGTTGGTTTCCGATAAGTGATGAGAGTCTTGATATGATAGTAATAGAGATCAAGCTTTTTGAAATCGGTCTCAGTCATCAACACCGTATTGAATCGAGGGAGTGCCTGTCATCTCACATTCCTCCCAAATCACTGCAGCAATGGAACATTCAAAGTAAATGTGTCGAACCTTGTCCAAGATTGATGTGGTATAAGTAATTCCACAAAGAGGACAATTAGAAGTTGGGAAAATGTGTTGGAGATCATTTCCAAGATGGAATAATTGAACATGCTCATAAGGATGATGAGTCCATGTTGGTTTCTTGAACTTCATCCAGTATCTTGGCCAGTCTCGTGTCCCAGCAAGGTCTTTGATGGTAGCACTGGTCACTAAATGATTATAATAGACCTTTGTTTATTTGCTTCGACTCTTAAAGAGGGAGTCGTTGAAGAAACGTTCTTTATATCGCGGAGGAGTGCCTTTATAAGGTTCTTGAGCACTCTGAATGAGGTCCCGCCTCATTTGTAAGACATATGCTCCTTGCAGCTCTGCATAATTCTCCCATTGATGTTCAGACTCTCCTGAAGACCTTATTGGTCTCAAAATCGTCTTGGTAATTTGGAAATAAGGAACCAAATAGTCTCTGGCATAATCAGGAAGTCCTTTCAGAATAGAAGACATCTTTCCATGAAAGTATGCCTTCTTATACCTCGAGTACTCCTCGATGTCCATCAAAAAAGCCCACCACATGAAGATTTTCACTTGTTCTCCACGAAGTAGACTCATTCTAAATGGCTTGTTCTTCAAATAAAGAATAGAGGATACCTGGATGTTCACCCTGAATAGAGTGAAGAACCAGTTATTGTCCTCGACCAAAATCTTGTGAATTAAACCAGCTCGAAGACCTTCCAATTGCATTTGGATGTCTATGACGCCAAAACCACCATGCTAAATCCTTGCAAAGATCTTATCTTCTCCCAAACGTGGAAAGAATTTCTTCACTAAGGTTTTAAGCCTTTTTATCAGCAGTAACGGCATCGGCTGATGAAGATCACGGTAATAAAACTTCGAGAAAAGAAATGTGTTGATGGCGTGAGCCCTGTGGGTCAACCCTAGCCTCCGAATATTGGTGCTATGAAGTAAACCCACTAATGTCTCAATTTCTTTGTCCCAATCCAAGTGTTGTAATGGGAATCCAAGGTATTTAATATCAGCTTCCTCATAAAGCGACTGAGGGAACTGTAAATAAGGGTGCGTCGACAAACTAGGACGAAGTCTAAGGCAGAGAGACTTCTTTTTATTCACTGACGAGTTCAGAACTTTTCCAACCTCCTCAAGAATAGTAGCAGCTATCCTACCATCCTTGTCACTCCCAAGAAAGATAGTCAAGTCATCAACAAAAGCACTGACCCTTGCCCTGACCTCAAAACCAAGCTTATGGAAGATCCGAAACCCTCCTAACTTAGTGTTAAGGTTATAAAGCAATGGTTCAATGGCCAACACGAATAAAAATGGAGAAAAAGAATTGCCTTGCATCGTACCTCTTCGGAGAGCAAAGGGTCTGCTCTTATATTTGTTAGGAGGGATGTAAAGGTTTTTTGTTTTCGTTAATGTTTTGGAAGAAAACGTGGCTTTAAAATATTCTTGTACAGAACAATAGAGGTGATGTTCTTGATTAATCATCATGTTCCAAAGGTGATATATACTGGTACAATGGAATAAGATTGAGACTGTTTTATTTAGTTGCTATTTTTTTTTTTTTTTTTTTTTTTTTTTTTTTTTTTTTTTTTTTTTTTTTTTTTTTTTTTTTTTTTTTTTTTTTTTTTTTTTTTTTTTTTTTTTTTTTTTTTTTTTTTTTTTTTTTTTTTTTTTTTTTTTTTTTTTTTTTTTTTTTTTTTTTTTTTTTTTTTTTTTTTTTTTTTTTTTTTTTTTTTTTTTTTTTTTTTTTTTTTTTTTTTTTTTTTTTTTTTTTTTTTTTTTTTTTTTTTTTTTTTTTTTTTTTTTTTTTTTTTTTTTTTTTTTTTTTTTTTTTTTTTTTTTTTTTTTTTTTTTTTTTTTTTTTTTTTTTTTTTTTTTTTTTTTTTTTTTTTTTTTTTTTTTTTTTTTTTTTTTTTTTTTTTTTTTTTTTTTTTTTTTTTTTTTTTTTTTTTTTTTTTTTTTTTTTTTTTTTTTTTTTTTTTTTTTTTTTTTTTTTTTTTTTTTTTTTTTTTTTTTTTTTTTTTTTTTTTTTTTTTTTTTTTTTTTTTTTTTTTTTTTTTTTTTTTTTTTTTTTTTTTTTTTTTTTTTTTTTTTTTTTTTTTTTTTTTTTTTTTTTTTTTTTTTTTTTTTTTCAGAATTAGACTGCTGGCCTTGTTTATTATTTCTATGGAAAGAGCCCTGCCTATAGTGGATTTACTGTTGGACCAAGATGATGTAGTAATCATATCCTGTGTAATGATATGCTATGTACCTCGGAATTGAGAATCCTCGGAATTGAGTAATCTCGGAATTGAGTAATCTCGGAATTGACCAACCCCCGGAATGGACTACCACCTCGGAACGAAGTACCACCTCGGAACTAACTAGCCCCGAATTGACTAACCTCGGGATTCCCTTCTACACCACTTCTAAAAACCAACTCTTCCATAAATGTTAACTCAATAAAAATGGGAACTTACTCTCCGGAATTTCAGCAACATAGTAAACCAATTTTTCGAAATTTCGGACCAGAAGAGATGACATTGTAAAGCCGGGTGTACGGGTGCATATGACCCCGGAGCTCAGACCCTCGGATCTCCCATACCCTACCATTGAACCACCAAAAATGGATACCACACAATTACATCGAGACCTTAGAATACTTCGGTATGGTGGTCCCGTAAATTGTGCTTCTATTAAGGTAAAGTTCCAATACCTGGCGTGTAGTCTTCACCTTCGCGTATATGCAAGAAAATCAAATATATGGGATACTTTCTCCTACCATTACCACATTGTAACTATCTATCGCAATCGAACTACATTCAGCTTTTCATATTCAATTATGTCTCCTGTTAGAGAGGTTATTATTAGTATAAATCTAGAGTCTAGTATGGGCCTGCATATAACATAAGTGGCACCTTTCTTCTTAATAATTAACTGTCTTAGTCTTGCAAACCAGCTTTGCGGCGTTCCCGATGAAGGTCCTCTGTTCCCTTAGTAACAGCTTCAGAATAAGCGGAAGTGGTGACGGGTTCTTGGGTGTTTGCATACAGTGATTTTGTCTGCAGGCCCGGAGCATCGTACGAAGTTGTCTTTTGAACAGCAGCAGCCGCAGCCGCCGCCACTCGTTTCTGCTCCATCTTCCGAGCCACCCATTTCAAAGCAAAAGGCATCATGCAGTTGGTGACGCAGCTCCATGCAATAAGCACGCCTATGTACCGTCCAAAGTTGCCTTTCCACGAGTTAAAGAACGCGACCTGAAGTAAGTGGTACAGGTTGTATACAGGCATTGCATAGCCATACCGATAGAAAGTTGGGCACAAGTAAATCGGGTTAATCGTGGGCGCCAAATTCAGTACTGCCACCATCAAGAGAATAAGGCCAATCATCGCTGGTTTAAGTACCACACATACCAACACCAAAATTTCAATTATCGACCCAACTGAAGACATTGTAAGAAATGCAATAGCCCATACCACCAAAAAGCCCAGATCTCCAAATGCTTTATTGGTAGGAATACCAAAAGCGGAATTTAACGCCACATAAGATAAACTAAGCACAAAATATGAAGATTGGGCAGTTAAAATCCGGAATACAATAAATCTCCAACCCTTAAGCTTGGCCACAACACACATCTGAATAGGCATAGTTAACATGAACTGGAAAAACGTGAAAATACAAAGGTAAATCAAACCAATTTGGAGTGGTGCCTGCACGATCTGCAGTTCAACAGGGATCCCATCGATTACCCTGAAATTGGGCAATTCCGTAAGCAAATTGGGGCTAAGAACAAGGAGTTCCTGCACCTGGGTGGAGTTGAGATTAGCCAAGATTCCTTGGGTCCAAGGGGTTTTGGAAATTGCATCAAAAAAGCCAATGCAAAGTTGCTGCACGATACTGCTGATATAATTGGATACAGCATTATAATCACTTCCGGTTTCGTAGTAAACTGAGAGTAAATCTGTAGAGGGGGAGAAACTCGCATCTGCGGTTTTGAGCCCGGTCTCCAATACAAGACTAGCATTTTCATGAACATAAAATGCTGCTCTATAATGTTGATGATGGACTTGACGAATCACCTCATCATAAATTGAAATATTGTGTTTTTCCGCAAGTCCAGAAATCCGAGTATAATTAAAAATGTCAAAATTCCCCGAGACCTGCACAGAAGGGCTCTCGAAGAACCCAGAAACAATTTGTTGTAACCCTGAATCCGTGCTTTCTCCCAACACTACAGCAAACTTAATGTTCTTATAACGAGAAGGACGGTCATAATATACACCCCAATAGATGCAGAGGGCGATGGTGAACCCCACAAGAATGTACAAATAGTTCTGGAACAACGTAATGAAGATTTTGTTTCGGTGGGAGAGGAATTCTTTATCCCAGAACCCGAATTTTTGGGAGAGATTTTGAATGGCCGATACCACGGTTGATTGACGTCTTCTTAACGGCTCTGGAGGCGGGATTTCGGCGTCTTTCTCATCGGAAACCGCTCCTTCCATTACCTCACCGGGCGTGAACTGCTGATACTTCGAAAACGGCTGGAGTTCTTGCGGGGCAAACGCTTGGATGGCCAGTTCGTCCAGTTTAAGGTCGGATCCCGACAGTTCTTCGTCCAGAACAGCGCCAAGCGAGTGCAGGAGGTGAAAGGAGCCAATGATATCATTATCAAAGGCTTCGCTTTGATTTTGGGACACTGCTTTGGAGTTGGTCAGAAAAAACGATTGAGTGGCGGAGGAAAAACGCCGGAGAAGAGTTGTTTTAGGAGCATCTTGTTCCGTAATTTGCACAGGAACAACTCCCTCGTTGTCATTCAGGTCTAAAGACGACCGAAGCGAGCTGGATTCACTCATGATGTGGTATAGCAGGATAAGGTTGGGTGACTGTGTAATAGTCTGCGCGCGGCTAAGTTATATGCACGTCGAAAGATCTATTTTTCTTTGTCTTTGGACGCACGTGCGGAGAAACAATATCCCTCCCACACAATAAAGGCGCCGCTGATGGAGTCTATTCTGCCCAACCACACCTTGGACACACCTAACCTGTCTCTACTTGAGGCCGACTTGACGCGCGAGCTCTCGGGCTCTGAAGAAGCATTGCCAAATGTCCCGCATAATGCATCTCAAAGCATAGAAAAACCATCTCTGGACGCAGGTCAGTTTCGGAAGCTAAACTCTTTGGATTCGTCCAGTGAAAAACTCCAACAAGAAGCCCAGTCGTCTAATTCGTCTAAACCGCCCAAACCGCACATGACCATGGAAGACTGGAAGAAACTCCCGCTCCAATTCGCCAAAGTGTACCTCATTATATTCTGCATGTGGATGGGCTTGCTTTCGGTGTACTGGGGAGCCTTATACCACCGGGAAAAACGTGTTGGAAACATGGCAATGCTTGTGGCTATCGAGGACAGTGAATTTCAGCTTGCAAACTCGACCACCATGGAACCTGTGATTGGCCCCCAATTCCAGGACCTCTTACAGGAGTATCTGAGGTACGGAAAATTCGAAATCAAGAATGCTGAAGAGGTGCGAGAAGCAGCTTTAAAGAATAATCAAACGATAGGTGAATATATCCGTCAAGAAGTCCACCACCAGAAGTATTGGGCGGGCATGCACGTGCAGGCCAATGCGTCAGCGGCAGTATACGAGATGATAGCCAATGGCAGCGTGCTTTCTCCTGCAGCCAACCAACTGCAAGGCATAATCACGGTAGTGTACGAGTCTGGGAGGCACTTTTCCGCCTTATCGCAGTATGTGTCCAAGAATATCCGGCTGCTCCAATTGGCATGGACGTCGACTTATGCGCCCCGAGCATTCTCGCACATAGTGCAAAGGGCTCTTAATGCGCTGCAGGTGCAGGCTATATACAGCGCCAACAGCACTCAAGGGTCAGTTTTATCATACGTTCCACCTCTCCAACTTGAAGATTACCGGCCTGCACGGCTGCCGGTGGTACTAGGGCCATCAGAATTGGGACTTGTGTATGCCCAAATCTTCTCGTTCCATCAGTTCAACTTCTCAGCAGATCTCCACAATATGGTGCGTCAGAAACTCCGGTTCCGGCATTTCGTGTATTACCGAATTCTTTTTTCCCAAATCAATCATTTAATGCTAGCGCTCGTGTACGGGCTCATGACCGTGGCATTCCAAGTCCCTACAGGAGTGGCATTTGGAAAAGCAGGTTTCATGGTTTTATGGGCTACCATGTACTTATTTATTAGTGCGAGCGGAGGACTCAACGAGTGTGCAGGAACACTTATAACTTTTTATGATAAAAAACAGCTTTTGGCTCCATGGATCATTTTCAATGTGGTGGCCAATATTTCCCCTACTTTTGCCCCGTTTGTGCTTTCGCCAGGCTTTTATCGCTATGGTTATGCCATGCCAATGTTTAATGTTTATGAGGCTTTGAAGGTGATTTTTTTTAATACATGGAAGGGGACGTTAGGGCGGAATTATGGAGTTTTGGCAGGTTGGGTGGTATTAACCAATCTTTTGCTTGCAGCTAGCTTGATTCATATTTCAAGAGTTACCCGAAAACGGGCTCAAAAGCAGCAACAGAAGCAGCAGCAAGAGCAACAGAAGCAGCAGCAAGAGCAACAGAAGCAGCAAGAGCAGTAAACTTGGGAACTGTAAAGAGAGGAATCTCTTCAAGGTAGAAGATGATCCGAATGAGGGGGGAACATCCATGTGAGTGATTGGTCTCAAAGTGTCATTGATGCTTGCATAAAAAGCTCCCTGTAGAGTTTCCTACGACAATAGGGGCAAGCAATAGGGTCAAGAATAAGTAGAATATACTGTACGATACCGTTAGATCCACAATAGGTAGGTAGAACACTACCTATAGATACAATACAATATGGAGCCTACGATGTCCGATTCTAGTAGTGTCTACTACAAAAGCCAGTGCTGTGACACGGCATTTGGTGATTGTGACAACTTGTGAATCAGAGGCCCTTTTCGAATATTCCAGAACATCAAACCACACCAGCAAAATTAAACAAATCAATCCACATATCCCCAAACAACGTCTTCAAACCAATCATATCTTCAGAGACATATCTTCAGAGACATATCTTCAGAGACATATCTTCAGATATCAATTCATGCACTCTAGCAATTTGCTTTTGCGTATATATATTTTATACATATATCATGATAGTATGGAACTACTGGTTTAAACAATGGTATAAATAATGGCCTAGAGAGTGGCCTAGAGAGTGGCCTAGAGAGTGGCCTAGAGAGTGGCCTAGAGAGTGGGTTAAAAAATGGTCTCAATGGTATGTTGTTCTTAGATGTTGTTCTTAGATGTGTTTTTAGATGTTGTTCTTAGATGTGTTTTTAGATGTTGTTCTTAGATGTGTTTTTAGATGTGTTCTTAGATGTGTTCTTATATGTTGTGGTGCGGATGGCTGTAAAAATCAGAGAGTGGTGGCAAATGAGGGGTGTACGAGAGGCTGATTAGAATAATTTTGAGAATCACTGTATTGGTGTACTGGTGGTGGTACTAATCTCTTAATACAGAACAGTAGCAGAGATTATGGACTTCGGAACTACAAAGTTCAACATATAGTTCAGATATAAGGACAATCAGCAGTGGTGGAAATTATAAGTTTTGCTACTCAGAGACTAAAACGCAGAAAATCAACTTAAATTCTTATTAGCTTATCTCTCTTTCAAGACACTATTCTATATCTTTATTTTTAAAGATTCGTTCTACAGAGGGAGAAGGGGGGGGGGGGGGGGGTCTTCCAGTACCAATCAAGGGTCAAAATGGACGGAACTAAACTGGTCTGCTATTTATCCTGTATCCAACAACTAGTCCATTTGGTTTGAAACATTTTGCTAGTGTAGTTTGAAACAGTTTGCCTCTTTGCTTTGAATAGTTTTGAAAAACACTGTAACCTTGAGCTCAGTCTCATCTTGCTTTTGCTTTTCCGACACCACCACCAACATCATCATCGATGCAAGTCATGAATCAATTTAGCCTCCATACAGTTTAAGAATACCCTTAGGTTGGTATTGAGCCCAACTAATTGACCAATGCATGAATAAAATCAATCAACATGGCCATCAGGAATATCATTGGGTGATCAGGAACATCATTAGATGGGATTGATCAATGATAAAGACTGTCAATGATAAAGACTGTCTATGATAAAGACTGTCTATGATAAAGACTGTCAATGATAATGACTGTCAATGATAATGACTGTCAATGATAAAGTCCTTGGGAGAATCTTTCAGAACCACTTTCGGGCGGAATCTCCGGAACTTCCATGTCTTTTTTTTTGGTACCAGTGGAACTTGGATGCAGTCCACAACGTATCCCTATACTTGCTGGAGTGGAAATCAATACCAAACTCTTTGAAGAATAACTCAACCTTGATGTGAGGGTGCCATTGCATGGCCTCTGCTTATCTCTTGTCTAGATCTTGTCTAGCTCTTGTATAGCTCTTGTCTAGACTCTGCTTAGTTCCGGACTTCAGGTTCAAGAGGTATTGGTACGAATAGATTTCTCTGAAAAGATCCGTTTAAGCGACCAACTCTCACTCTCTATCACTCTCTGTCACTCACTCATTCACTCATTAACTCACTCACTCACTCAATGACCTCGCATATATCGAGTTCTACTGCTCGCCTGTGGGTGACTTACACGGAATTGCCAAGAGCCATAAAACCATTCTTCAACCAATGAACTGCTTAGAGACCACATAGCTGAGCTTGCCCAATGCAGGCTCCAGTCTCCACCAATCACCAAAGGGCAATACTGGTGCCAGAAAAGTGTTCTTGGCTACCATGGACATGCGGCTCTCCATTGGCTCTCCATTGGTTTAATTATTGGATCGTTCGTTCGTTCGTTCGTTCGTTCACTACCTCCTCGGGATTATCTGAGTAGATGGACTCAGACTCGGTATTCATGTAACAGGCAGAACAGGGCAAAACAAGAAATTTCCGGGTGAATTTCTGTGTGATATAAATGAAGCTTGGTTTCCAGTTCTCGTCAATGGACACATAAGATAATTTCGAATCTCCATTGCCAATTGACTTTTCCTCACTTTCATTCGATTTTATTCATGTCATTGGACTTGATTTTCTCAACGGACTTAATCCATGTCAGTGGTATTAATCCAAGTTGTCTATTGCACTTGATCCATATTTCTCATAGACTTGATCCATGTTGTCTATTGCACTTGATCCATATTTATCAATGGAATTTTCTCAAAAAGAAGTCCTTTTAGACCATGTTATTGAGATCAAAATGTGTGTCCTGGACAATTCAAAGACCAGAAAAACAGTGGCTTACCACCAAAACCCCATCCATCACACTCTAATTGGTGACACTTGTTGGTGACACTTTTTCCTGACATTCTGGTTGCTGCCGTTGTTGGTGACACTTGGGATATATTTTCTTATTTGGCCATTTGCAATAACACGTCTGAGTACTCACCCAAATCAATACATGCCTGGTCCAAACAACGAAAAATGGCTCTTTTCAAAGCCATAGTTTCTTCACTAGCAAGCTTTTCACCACCTATTAGTTTTGGAAAAAACCCAGGCAGTTCTAGAGCATATGTCATACTATAGTGGAATTGTAACAACTTCCAAACGGTTTTGAGCCATAGATTTCTCGGGAGAAGGTTAATTTTGGGCCAGGAAAAATTACCTGAATTGGTAAGAAGCGTGAAGAATCGCTTATCCGTTATAAGATGCAACATAGCATGGAATTTCGGTTCAGGCACGCTCTCGATACTCCAATCGGCGAAATGAGCCCTAAAAACACGGTTGGGGTCTTCAAACACTGCCAATTCGAGCATACAAAATAAGGTAGCCGAATGGGGTCCGGAGAAATCCAAAAATTCAATTTGAGGCGGGTGAAGCCGGAGAAATTCAAGAATATAGTTTTTCCGTAGCTCATTTCCTCGGAGCATCGTTCCAATTAACTGATGATAATTATCCATCAACAAAACCAGATCTTTATGAGTCTCCAAAAGCACTGCATATTTCGTCAACACCAGGTCCAAAAATCTGCGGGAATTTTCACCAAGGTCATATGTTTGAAGGAACAGTATTAGGATAAACCCTATAGTTGGCATAAAAAGCTCGGGGGTTTCCCAATCCGGAAGTATATCCGCCAACTGAAAATCAAGTGCTCGTTCCATGGACTCCAGGTCCACTTTGCACGTTATCATGATCCTCAAAACATCCAAATACGTCCATATGGATGCAGAAGACACCAATTCGGTAGGAGAAAACCATGGTTGTGCAACCCATTCTTGCCAGAAAATAGGGGATTCCTGCACCCAGCACCGCTCATAATACACCCTAAGAAAGGTTGTAATTTTATACTTGACTTCAGTCAAAGTATTTGGATTAAACAATAACTCCACCAATCGCCCAACAAGGTTTTTCCCTTGCACAAAAGCAACCACTTCTTTAGACTCTTCATTCTTGGCCTTAAAAATCATCACCTCCAAAAACGTTTGGCCAATGTTCTCGAAAATCACATCTTCTGAAACATGGAATAAAATTAATGGGAGTGGCAAATGTTTGAGGATCTTCTCTAGCAAATCAGTGTACTCTTTAGGGGATGAAGGACACACACGGAAGAGAAGCAGGAGGATATTTTTGATGGCGGGGTTGCAAGAATCGCAAGAATCGCCGAGGGTGGCAAAGAGATCGGGGGAATGGTAGAAGATACCTTGGGTAAAGGAATCGGTTAGATTTGGGTCAGGGGCACAACGTCCTGCAGCTAGACCCGTAAGATGGTCGAGGTACTCTGTACACTCGGAGTCCATAGTGACTTGTTTCATAAAGAGAGAGAAAGAAGTTAGGGTAGAACCAGATCCGTACACCAACCAATACCTTAAAACATCCGTACACCAATAAAATAAAAAATACACCCGTACACCAATAATATAAAACCACCTGTTATTCACAAGTCTTTTCACAAGTTACATTACTTTTTGATGACGGATTCGTTAGGTAACAACACCCATAACATTCATTGTTTCACATTCCCCGGTGTCAAAGCTACGTAAAGCCGTCAATGTCGGCGATTTGACCTCACTTCATAGGTGCTGAGTCAATTAACCATTTCAAACAATAAAGGAGCATACCATAAGGCAATTTAAGCGAGCCGCTCTGATACACGAACAATGGGCCTGCTAGAAAGTTGCATTTGTAAGCGTCTTGAGGCCTGTTAATTGTAAGTAATTTGTTTCAAAAGTGAGTTGATAATTGCATGTTTCTGCATGGTAACACGCGTTTTTTTCGCGGCGCTCGAAACAATGTGTGCAGCATATACTTGGAAAGTGAAACTTGAGTACGGTTTATTGCACACATTTTGCTATGTTGCCCAATGGGAAGTATAAAAAACTGTAGGGGCAATCTATGAGGGCGTAGAATTTGGTGGTATAATTTGTCTGTTGGCGAAAACTTATCCATGAGGTGTTTCAGCCGTATACACATGTGAAACCGTACCTTATCGGAGCGGGCGCGAGCTCGCAACCGGCCAATTACACTTAGCATGCGCATAACATGCTTTGAGGATCTCAGTTATACTTGCGTGGAGCGTCCTTCAGCCGGTTATGGTGCACGGGTGTGGTTATGCATATTACCGGTATAGGCCTGGCCCGGCCAAGTCCAGAAATGTGCTTACAAAGCCGTCCTAAAACCTTTTAGAAAGCTAAGTCTTTATTGTGGGCGGCTATATTGGCACTACCGGCTTTCACGGTGAAAGATGGAGTGTGGCTTGGTATACCGTTGGTACGGGAGCACGTGACTCGTTAAAAATCCATGCGCGCGTATCTGCAGGACAATTAGACGAGTGGTGCATGGTGTACCCCTGACCATTAGAGGTCAAAAAGCAAGAGAATTGGGCCGGTTTTTTTGGGAGGTTTGGGGACTCAAAAAGTTGGAGGTGTTAGTGGTACAACTTTCGATGCATGGTGATGTGCTCTGCACTACTCTCAAGGCAAGTGGGCCGGCGCAGCATAAGAAAGGGTTCTTTGGACGCTCGCATGTCGACAAGGCGCGCCGGCTAATTGTAAGTCGAGAAAAGAAAGCTGGTGTATGCAGGCCGGCCGGGAAAGGGTGTAAATCCCCCAAAAACGTATGACATCACGGGGTACGGCTGCCCAAAATAAAACAGCAAAAATATCTTACAATTGGAGGACAAAAAAAATAAGACAAGGCAAAGCAAGAAAAATACCCCATTTCCCAAAACGGAGTCCAAATCCGGAAGGTAACACCCCCACTCCTCGTCCCCACCAGATCGGAGTTAAAAAAAAAAAAGTTCTGGAGCAGTCGCAACATGTCAAGCCATCCGAATACGTTGAAATCAAAGATAGGGCAGTCAGCGACAGATAGTGGCCAAGCAGAAGAACCAGGAACAGAAAGTATGCAAGGACACGCCAAGGCAGGGTCGTTTTCGAAGGAACCAAAAATAGTACTAACGGGCCAACGGCGGCGGCGGCAGAGGCGGGAGCCGGAAGTCGGAAGGGAAATGCCGAAGCAGGTTTGTCGAAAGGGTAGCGGGGAGGCCCATGCAATTGCCAGGAGGAGCACGCACGGCAAAGCCCCGTGCTGCAGGAAGGCAAAGTCGGGGGTGCACATAAGCGCGCGGACCGAAGGGAAAAAGGGCTTCGAAAGCGGATGCATAGGAGCAAATACGAGGCAGTGTGCAGAGCTGCGCCCCAAAAGCAGCGGCTTATCACACTAGCGTGCTGCGTGGCATGTGCAGGCGGCTAGGCTCACCGTCTCGCGCGCGCCCACCACACGCACACCACTTGTCGGTGCATATGAGTTGGCGCGCGCCCGTGTTTTATTTCTCATTTCATCCATCATCTTCAAATACTCCCTTTTCCGTCCCCCCCCACTTACTTTTGGTCGACATTCTCTTTCCCCCTGCCGCAGGTATCCGCCTCCCCATCCCCACTTTGAAGGCTTTCCCCAATATAGTACAGATAGACAGAACGTTCAAGACGTACGTTCCCCCCGCCCCGCTGTACTGCCCGTTAGACTCTAGCCACTGGATTGTTTTAAAGTGTACCCATTGTATCACTGTCACCTGACCCACATATACTTATACCATACCGCACTGAGACCCGAACTCTTGAATACCCGTGCTGGCCCTCCCAATCTAATACCCGCCACCACAAACTCTCACAAACACATCCAGAGTTCTTCAGAGGTACCCAAGGGATATTCCGAACCGGGACATTTATTTAGACACTCTCACCATAGTGCACAGATCAGTACACCATCCACACACACACACACACACACACACCCCATTCTGTGTGTACCCGTCCACTCCGAAATAGCGACCAACCAAAATAGCGACCACCAAAATAGCGACCACCAAAATAGCGACCACCGCCACCCACCCCCTATAGTCGCCACTCACCCCTATACCCCTATAGTCGTCGCCACAATCACCACCACGCCCTCAACAACCCTTCACTAATAACCAATCACCAATACCAATCATCACTGACTGGATTTTGATTGAGGCTAGCTAGAATTGTTTGACTAAAGACCAGATCAATTGACTCTATCATCAGTTCAATTAGTTCAATTAGTTCAATTAGTTCGATTAGTTCAATTAGTTCAATTAGTTCATTTAGTTCAATTCTTTATCAATTCTATTACTGACCCTTTATCAGCAATAGCAACTGTTTGATCAGCTCATATTTTATTGTGTTGATTTTTGTGTTGCATTAATTGATTGGTAAAATTTTTGTGTTGATTTTTTGCTAATTTTTGTGTTGATTTTTTGTTGATTTTTTGTTGATTCTTGTGGTGCAATAATTCCCCCTCCTCCTTTGATGTCGATAGCAGCCGCTCCTAGTGAATACGAATTGGCACAGAGCCACATTGAAATGAGCACGCGGATTGAGCTCGTGATGCATGACGATGAAAAGACACCTGTTCGTTTGGTACGTGAGAAACCCATTATGTCCAATCTGTCTAATCCACATAATCAACATCTGTCTAAAGCTCAAAGTCAGTCTAATGTGTCCAATAATTCCAATGCTCAAAGTCAGTCTATTCTGTCCAATCAGCTGAATGCTCAAAGCCTGTCTAGTCGCTTGCGCCTGAGTCTGAAGCCAGAAAAGGAACTCAAAATATCTGAAACTGGAAGAACTGAAACTGCAAGAAAAGATAGTGCAAGCCAGAAAGACGAATTTGCTTACGCAAAGATGCCTGGAAGTGTGGAAGGTCTTGGAGGTGAAAGCATAACCGGAAGACTGTCTGATATATCTAGTGAAGGCATCAAGACAGTGGTTTCTGGCGAAGCTGTGAAGCCTGTGAAGTCCAAGGGTTTTCTTGGAATGCTTGGAAAGAGTACCAAGGAGCCAAAGACAAAGGAGCCAAAGATAAAAGAGCAGAAGGTGAAGGAGCAGAAAGTGAAGGAGCCAAAGATAAAAGAGGTTAAGGAACCAAAGAATGGAGGAAAGGATGGGCTCTTTGGGCTTCTTGGCAGAAGCAGTGCTAATAATGGAAAGGATGTTCTGGGAGCAAAAACTAATGCAAAGGATGGAAACGCACTCCAGCCAACCACCACCCAAGGAAGTCTCTCAGCTCAACCAATCCAACCAATCCAACCTGTTCAGCCAACCCAAACAGTTCAGCCAGTTCAGCCAGTTCAGCCAACCCAAACAGTTCAACCAATTCAACCAATTCAGCCAATTCAGCCAAGTGCCGTTTCATCTCAAGGAAGTGCTCAAATAAGTACGACTCAACCAAGGACCACTTCCAATGGAAGTACTCAAAATCCTCAAAGTACGACTAAATTGGCTCCTGAAAGTACAACCAAAGTGGCTCCTCAAAACACCACCAAAGCGGCTCCTCAGACTACCACCTCCAAAATTCCTGAAAGCAATACTCCAAGAACAACTGACCCAACAAGTCAAACTGCATCTCAAGGAAGTCAAAGTACAACTCAAGGAAAGACATCTTTAGGAACTACACCCAAAGGAACTCAAGGAAAGACTACTCTGGGAAGTACAGGAACTCCACAGCCAACCCCACAGTCTAGTGTAAAGGGAAGTACAGCTACTCAACCAAAGACACAAGGAAGTGATGCAAGAGATGGACCAAAGAGTATTGGGAAGAATGGAAATGGAAGCCAGAAGAATGCCTCTATTGGATCTGCACCTGGGTCTAGGCTTGGGCCTGGTTCTACAACCACCTCCAATTCTGGAGTCTCTACTACTGGAGTCTCTAATACTGGAACTTCAAATATTGGTCCTACTACATTCAAATCCACGGCTGAATCCACAGGACTGTCGGAGAAACAAGATGAAGAAACTCTCAATGATACGTCTAAAGATACAGAAACACAACAACCCAGCGAAAAGGAGTTCAAGGAAATCGCAGTCAAACTCTACAACGAGGACTTTGTTCTGATTGTCCCTGAGGAGTATACCCAATTCTTGGCTGCCCAGGATGCCGATAGTACCATGATCCGGGAATACTACATGGACCTTTTCCAATGGGACGTGAGTCTCATCAAGTCCACACGGATGTTATGCCTGAAACTCTATCTTAAGGGAGAGCTGCAGGAAATTGACCGGATTCTCTCTGCTTTCACCAAGCTGTATGTGAAGCAACACCCTTCCAATGTGTTCTGTACCGGAGATTTTGAGAAAATCTACATTGTGTTATACAGTTTAATTCTTTTGAACACTGCACTCCACAACTCGGAGGTTTCTCGCAAGTCCAAGATCTCTCAGTCTGACTATATCAAGAATACCTTCAACACGTTTCTCCTGCAGAATAAGAAGGCCGCCCGGAACTTGTCGGTCAAGCAAAAGATCCAGATTGAAAGAGAGCTCAATAGTTACTATGAGGATTTGGCCAAAAATGAGCTTTACCTTAAAAAAGGCGATGCTTCTAGCCCAAAAAGACCCAACACCAATCGGTACTCCATAACCGAGACCATCCGGTCTACAGTGTCGGGCCCTCAGGATTCCGAGGCACCTTCTCTGCCTCGACAACACGCCAGACCTCAAATGGGCCATGATTTGTCTCGCCAACCTTCCAATACTTCCACATGGTCTGTGGATAACGATGGGTTCCGGCGTAGCTCCTTGGGTATGGCCCGGATGAACAGTGGAGGGCCCCATGCAGGAAACTCCAGCAAAAACTCTCGTTTTGGCTTCACCAGAGCTCTTTTATCCGAAGCTAACACCCAGAGGAGCGGAGCTCATACCCTAAGGAACCATAAGTCCGTGGATCATTTACGCCAGGTCACCAGACGGTCGTCACGTGCATCCATCATCACCAAGGAGTCTGCCCGAGGCTCGGATGAAGATGCCTTATCCATGGTTTCCGTGGACCAATCGGGACTCTATGAGTTTGTGGATGCTGAGGAAAATGCTGGGCCTTACGAGATTGAGGACTTTGATATCTCCGATTTCCAGGACCAAGTGGATCTCAAGTTGGAGCTTCAAGGTTCTCCTTATCTTAAAGAAGGATTGTTGAAGTTGCGTATTCTCAATAACGATATGGCCGACTCAGCTTCTGGCTCTGATCTGACCATGTCGTCTGCAGCACTGACTACGCTGACGATCTCCAAACCTGGATTTTTCTCGTTCTTTAATCGGTCATCTGCGGGCAAGGAACAAGCCACTACTTTGGGTACCAACACCGCGGTTTTCTCCAACAAAATGACGGAATATTTCGTGGTTGTATCCAAAGGAGAGCTCCGACTTTACTCTTTTGACCCCAAGGTGATTAAAAAGCACCAGCAAAAGATGAAAAAGGCCAAGAAGAATAACCTCCATGCAGGTCTCGAGCAATATGAGGAGCAATCGGACGACGTGGGTGATGGAAACTGGCTCAACAACGCTGCTAATATTGGTAACTATAACCTCTGTGCCACCAATGCTACGTTAGTGAAACCACAAGTTTCAGGAAGCCAGGGAAATCAAGGAGCTCAGAAGGGAATCACGTGGACGCTTGAGTTCCCCAAAGTCAGCTGGAAACCACAGAAAAAGTTTGTTTTTGAAGCCGGAACCTTGGAAATCGCCAGTGAGTTCGTACACACGTGCAATTTTTGGGCATCTAAGCTCACAGCCGTCCCCACATTGGAGGAAAGTGTTCTGTCCATCGAATACGGCTGGAACAACTTGAATGTGTTGATAGCAAACAAGGACGGCTTCAAGAAGGCCAAGCACATCTCACGGTGGGAAACGTTACCCAAAGGAGTATACTTGAGCAACTACGTGAGTTCGGAAGGAGAGTACGAGGACTCGTTAAGCCATGAAGGAATGCTGAAGCAGTTCACGCAAACGTTGCGGTACTACAACACGCTAAAAGGCCATTTCAACCAGTTCAACCAAAGCAAGCGTGAGTTCATGATCCATTTCCGCAAGTTATCCAACTGCTCCAACTACAAACTTGTTATGGATAACTTCGAGGCCCGTACACTGGAGTACAAGGCCGAGTTGAGCAAGTACAAGAACTACATTGTGATGCTTGGGTACGGGTTGAAGTTGCGGTTTGATCTTGAGGAGCTTGATGACGAGGAAAAGTGGATGGAAGAAATCGCCGAGCGCACCAGTATCCAAGGAGAAGAGGCCATTGAAGAGGAGATCAAGAGGAGAAGAGTGGAGATGCATGCATCTGAATCGGAGCTCACCAAGTCGGTGAAAAAAGAGATCCAGAAGTTGATGCAGTGTTCCAACCAATTGAACGAACTCTTGGGCCACGAAGATGAACATACTGAAGAGTGCAGGTCGCACGAGTCCACGGACTACGGGGCATTCTTGGTGAAATCGCCCAAAACATTCAGTCTCTCCAACTTCAAGGACTCAGAGAGCAGCCCCATCAACCAATTGCTTAGTGCAGACAACAAGAACTCACGAGGAGAATACGAGCAGAGCATTAACTTTGTAAAGAAGGAGTTGATCATGAGTTTCAGCACCAATACTATCCGCGAGGAGGACGAGCCAGAGGACTAGACCAAGACCATATACCTAATGATTGCAAAAGTCATATGCAGCCAAAATGTATAAAAAAGTATTTTTGAAATGTTTCTGACATACATAGTAGATGGACTAGTAGATGGAGTAGTAGTAGATGGAGTAGTAGATGGAGTAGTAGTAGATGTAGATGTAGACCGGAATTAACTCATGTGTCAATTGTCATCAAAAGATCAAGCTTCAAGCTTGGGACCAATCATGATGGGGACCAATCATGATGTTAGCTTACCTTGAATCCAACCTTGAATCCGAAGACCGAAGTCGATAATTCTATAAGGATACACCATAGTGCTCAACACTTGCCATTCCATGGAAATAGTTACGGTGTTTTTCAAAACTATTCAACCCAATAATTCAATATGGTTCGTACCTATTCGCACAGACTTTCAAATCAAATGGCATAAAGTTTCACACCAACCTTCATACATTGAACAATTCAATATTCTGAAATCTTAAATCTGGAGGAATGCCTCATACTATAATGAACTACATTTGGGAGTCTTGCTGCAGTACCAATCAAGGGTCCAATCATGGGTCAAACCGGGACGGAACCATGAACTGGTTTCCTTGTTTGGGGGGTTATGTATATTGGTTTGTTTAATTTTGCTAGTGTGGGTTTGGGTTGAAAAGTTTTGGAAAACCCTGTATAGCTATGGAAATAATTATGGCAAACAAATGGTTGTGTAAACCAATGGTTGAAGTGTCTGTCACTACTCAATTCTGACCCAGTTGCAATCACACTTCTAAGAGGTGCTCAAGATTACTACACTGGAGTCACTATAGATTGTGAAGTTGGGAGTCACTATAGATTGTGAAGTTGGGAGTCACTATAGATTGTGAAGTTGGGAGTCACTATAGATTGTGAAGTTAGGAGTCACTATAGATTGTGAAGTTAGGAGTCACTATAGATTGTGAAGTTGGTGAAGGAAGTGAGCAATGCTTTTTTGACCATCGTTCTAGTGGAGAGAGACTTTTACGGTTCCATGTTTCTCTCAAAGTTATATAATCTGTTCCGGTTCCCTTCTCTTTGAGGAACCATCAACGACCAAAGATTTAGTTAGGAATAAATGTATTAAAGAACATAACAAGTGTAGTGTAGTAGTAGTCAGTAATAGTAGTATAGTAGTAGTCAGTAAGAGTAGTAGTAGTCAGTAAGAGTAGTAGTAGTCAGTAAGAGTAGTAGTAGTCAGTAAGAGTCTCATATTTGACTTTTAGGTTCATCACTCATTTCCTTGATACCTGCACATCAAAGGCATTAGATAAGTATTAATAATTGTTTTATTGATATATTTAAAGCCTATATCAATATTATTAATAAACGTAAAATTTATAGTAAAACGTTCTCTATAATTAAAGAAATATTAATAATGGAGAGCCGTATGATGGGAAACTATCACGTACGGTTCGGGAACGAGAGCTTTTATCCTTATGGGATAGGGGTTTTTAGTTTCACTATTCAAGTAATATAGAATTAGCATTTAATTCAGTTGAACATATAATGCGTGATGTAAATGGAGGTTGAATGATAAGATATATTCATGCCAACGGAGCGTCTTTTTTCTTTATAGCAATGTATTTACACATTGGTAAAGCATTATACTATGGAAGTTATAAATCACCAAGGGTATTAGTTTGAACAATAGGAGTTATAATATTTATATTAACAATGGCCACTGCCTTTATGGGTTACTGTTTATGTTACGGCCCTTTAAAAATGAAAAATGATTATTAAATAATTTATATTTAGATTCTAAATTAAAAATTTTTATTAAAATTTGACTAAAAACTATAGAAGGTAGTATGGGGCCGGCTTCGGCGGGATAAATTATCTGGATATCTATTTTTAAATATAGATAATGTTAATTTTGATATAGTTGTCATCATAAAATTCATTATTATATCTCTTAGGAGTGCATGACTCTGTTAGAACAAGGAAGATGAGGTGTATTAATAATATTAATATTAAGGGGATGAGTGAACAACCTAAGGAGATATATATCTTGAACACAAGGGAGACTACGGTAGTAGTAGTAGTCAGTAAGAGTAGTAGTAGTCAGTAAGAGTAGTAGTAGTCAGTAAGAGTAGTAGTAGTAATAGTAGTGTAGTTGTAGTAGTAGTAGTAGTAGTAGTAGTAGTAGTGGTAGTTGGAGTAGTAGTAGTAGTGGTAGTTGTAGTAGTAGTAGTAGTAGTAGTAGTAGTAGTAGTAGTGGTAGTAGTACTAGTAGTAGTACTAGTACTAGTAGTAGTGGTAGTAGTAGTACTAGTACTAGTGTAGTAGTACTAGTGTAGTAGTACTAGTGTAGTAGTACTAGTGGTAGTAGCATCATGAAGTGAGATCACACCGTGAAGTCTTGGAAGGCTATATAAGTAGCTCAGATTCTTCACCTGAGGAATCATCAACGAATAAAGATGTAACTTAGTACTCAACGTTATAACAAGAATCTAACATATTAGTAGTAGTAGTATTAATAGTAGTAGTTAGCAGTCACAAAAAAGAAACGAATGTTATTATAAGAAAATAAAGGGGGCCCCAAATAAATCTTAAATTTCGTGTATACTAAAATATTTAAGCAGAACAAAGGTTCCAAAAGTCTGACTACATAACTTATAGAGAGTACTACTACCACTGCTACTACTACTACTAGTATTACTATTACTATTACTATTACTATTACTATTACTATTACTATTACTATTACTATTACTATTACTATTACTATTACTATT
>NLAW01001995.1:0-23605 GCA_002370915.1 Metschnikowia lochheadii | reverse complement strand
TCAAAACTCCCACCGTTCATCCACGTCGTCAATCTTTTCGCTCCGAAAAAGCAGAGACTCCAAGGACCCCAAAGCGGTGCCTCCTCCGGATCTCCTGGACCATTCCGATGCGGATTCCGTTCTTACGACAAACTAACCACTCGATAAACATTTTCATATTAAATTTGTAAATTTTCTATCCTCAATTTTAGATTCAATAATCTTCATTAACAAATTTAGGTCTATAGAATCAAACCCTTTATGAATATCTCCTTCAATAATTCAATAAGCACCTTTAAAGTTTGTAAAAATAGATCTTAAAGCTGTATGATAACTTTAAGAGATCTAAACCCATGAGAATTATCTTTAAAAATAGGTTCAAATATATATATGAATATATAAGTATCTCTAATATACAAGTTCCTTTATGTAGTAATATATATATATATCTACGCTTTACTTACTAACTGTCATTTGGGAGATATCAATTGGGTGAATTACATAGAACTATATAAAAAGACAATGTGTAACGAAGCATATATTAGTTAAATTTTAACCTATTTTAGGTTCAAATAAGTACCGTTTACATAATATCCTACTCTTAATAATTTATATATTAAACTTGAAAAGCTAAATTGAAAAGCTAAATCGTCTATACGTTTATTTAAAATTATATATATAACTGATAAAAACAATTATAAGGTATATATGTCCCTGTAGATAATTATTGTTGAGAAAACAGCTCTTGCTGTCTCTCTAGCGCTGCTGCCACTCACGTGACTTTGGTCATGTGAAGGCTTACCCCAATATAAAAGGACAAGCTCCCGCTATTTTATAACACCACCGAAATATACATCAACTGACGGAGGACATATCAAGATGTCTCCCGACACCAGACCCACCAATATTAATTAGTGTAGAGGTACTGATGTTTATAAAGGACTTGGACTGTCATCTCCACAAATATTTCTCCTGTATATAAACTCTGTCACCTGCATATACCCACATCCTGCACATACTCCTTTCCTACATTCACCCTAACCACCATCAACCTAAAGCCTGATAAAGAAAGTAGACCGAGCCGGCACCACCCGCTAGCAACGCTGCAGTCATCCCAAAAGAAGACTCGCCCCCCTGGTACATGTGTGGGTTGTCGTTAGCAGAAGAGGAGGTCACGTGATCGCGCACGTGACTGGTCGCGTGACTACTTCGGGCCTGTCTCATCAAGTGTTTCGTAAACGTCTCCTCGTTGATCTTGGAAATGTCTCCATCCGGCGCTAGCTGGCGGATGATGGCCTCCCGATCCGCATCCGAAAGTCGCTTGTTGATGATGCGTTGCTCGAACTTTAGGAGCTTGGAGAGGTGCTCGTTATAGTCAAAATGGGGCACGTCATAACGGTCGCCATGCGCCCGGTGCTGCCCCGTAAAGTGCAGGTTTCGGGGCCCTTCGCCACTATAGAAGTTATGGACACGGTGGCGGGTTTTAGAGTAGCCCGAGTGGCTGGTGTGCGCACGACCGCCCTGCCGGTGGTACCTCGGTTCACCGTAATACTCGGACTCAAACCGGGACCGAGGGTTGGCGCCAGCATGGGGGGAAGGGCGGGGCCTAGACCGGGCCGACGACAATGTCGCGTCGTATTCCCGTTTCTTGGCGACATTTTTAAGGGTGTCGTACGCCAGCACCATGGCCACGTACTTTTGGCGGTTGCGGTCCTTGGCGTCGTCGCTTAGGTGCAGGTTCACATCGGGATGGTACTTTTTCGAGAGTTTCTTGAATTGGTGCTTGATGTCCTGCATACTGGCCAGCATAGGAAGTTCTAGCACTTCATATAGATTCGCCTGCCGGGCGTACTGGCGCATCACGTGCCACATTTGTTACACTTGTTGCTCGTCGGTGGAGTTGGTTGGGGAACCTGACGATCTCGCCTCATGTCTGCATGCAGGCATCCGTACCGCCGGACCTGCACCCCATTCCCAGTCCCAGTCCATTTTTGGAAGCAAGGTTTTTACCTGAAACTGAAATGAAACATGGATGAAACATACTTGAGTATGCTTGAAACATGGATGAAACATACTTAAGCATGCTTGAAACATAGATGAAACGTACTTGAAACATATTTAGGCATACTTAAAACATACCTGGAACATGCTGAAACATAACTGAAACATACTTGAAACATAGATGAAATACACTTAAACATGTATGAGACTTACTTGAAATATGGCTGAAACACTAATGACTACCTATAACATGCTTAGATTCATATGAAACTTGGATGAAACATGCTGAAACATATTTGAAAGATACTGAAACATGGCTGAAACATAACTGAAACGTGAATGAAACATGCTTTAAAATACTTAAAACATGCTGAAAAATACTGAACTACTTGAAACATATTTGAAACATACTAAAGCATGGCTGAAACATACTAAAACATCATTAACTACTTGAAGCATGCTCAGGCCGTACTTGATACTTCAGCATGCTTAAATGTAACTGAAACATACACGAAACATACTTGAAACGCACTTGAAACTTGCTTGGATCATTGCCTACTTGAAACAGTTGAAACAGACATGAAACAGTTGAAACAGACATGAAACAGGGATGGAACAGGGATGGAACATGCTGAAACATACTTAAGTATACTTGAAACATACATGAAACATAAATGTAACTTGGCTGAAACTTGGATGGAACATACTCAACAAGTTTAAAATCCTCAAGATCATCAGTTATGAAACACACTTGAAACAGCATGATGTACTTAAACCAATTCTGAAACATACTTGAAACATACCTAAATGTATTTGAGCATGCTGAAGTATACTGAACAATTCTGGAACAAATCTGGAACAAATCTGGACCAATTCTGAACCTGATTAACTACTTGAACATGAAACGCACTGAAACATTCTTGAAACATACTTGAAACATCTTTGAAACAGCACTGAACCCGATTACCATTACCTGAAGCAGAATTAAATAAAATTATCTATTTGGGTACGATCAACTACTTGAAATATACCTGAAACACGGCTGAAACATACCTGAAACATACTTAAAATCATTAACTACTTGCAATACCTGAATACTATGGACTAATTGAACAAACTATTCGAAGTACCTGGAACATACATCAAACATACTTGAAACGCCATCGATTTACTTAAACAAGTTGAAACGCAGCTGAAACATACATGAAACACGGCTGAAACTTCGTTTCCACTCTACTACTTATCACCAAAACTTGATAGATACACGAACAAGTATTATCTCCAGCGTGTTTGATTCAGTTTCCGGAAACACACTCGAAACAAACTTGAAACATACCTGAAACATACGTGAAACACATTTGAAACATATTCCTAAGACCCTGATGATCCCATGGCGTTCTATTGGCGATTGATTCGGAATTCTGGGGTATTTTGAAGGCATGATCTCGGATGTACAGGTGTCTTGTGTATGGATATGTGTTGGTGTACAGGTGTCCTTGCACGGCTATGCTTCGGTGTACGGGTGCACGTGCGGGGTAGATGTTGGTTTACGGGTCTATGATTTGCGGGTCTTTTGATTTACGAGGATTCCGGTGCATGGTTTTGTTTCCTGGGGTCTAACCGGAATTGGACGTGCAGAAGTTCGAAATGGTTCTGCGTGATCTAGGACCCCCGGGTGTGACATTTGCCCTCGGCACGGTGCACGAGCACGACATTCCGCGACATTCCGCGCACAGTACTTAAACATCGGGCCCCCATTTTTTTGGCCACCTCCTTCTTCCCATTCCCAACCCCTAAAAATGCCCAGACAAAGAAGATCCGCCCCCGTCAAGACCCAGGCCCGTTCCGCCCACACCGCCGCTGCTCCTGCATCCAGCATGCCCCACTCCCGTCCTGCTGCCGTTTCGCAACCCGCCCAAACGCAACAAGGACCAGGTTTGTTTGGCCAAATGGCCTCCACTGCCGCCGGAGTGGCTGTGGGATCCACCATTGGCCACACGTTAGGTGCAGGAATCACGTCCATGTTCGGCGGCTCCTCGGCACCAGCAGAGGCTCCTCAACAGGACTTGGCCAGCCAGCAACAGCAGCAAAGCTTCCAGCAACAGGGGCGCTCGTGCGAAACTGACGCCAGAACCTTCACCAAGTGTTTGGAGGACAACGGTGGCAACATGCAGGTGTGCGACTACTACTTGCAGCAGTTGAAGGCCTGTCAAGAAGCCTCTCGCCACTACTAGTCCTGTTCTCAGTCATTTAGGCAGTCACTTGTCACTCTTAGTCACTAAAGAATGGTCACTTGTCACTTAGAGCAGTCACTCTTAGGACAGTCACTTGTCACTTAGGGCAGTCACTCTTAGGACAGTCACTTGTCACTTAGTCCTTTAGTCATTAGTCACTTTTAGGAAAGTCACTTGTCACTTGTCACTTAGTCCCTGGTCACTACTTTTGCTTGCTTGTTGCTAGAATGAAGAGGTTGCTAGAATGAGAGGTGGCTAGACTGGCTAGAATATAGGGTGATGGCTACTGGCTAGAATGTACTAGGCTCTAAGATATTTATGTAAATAGACACTCATCATGGTCACACGTAGGAGGTTTGTATTGATATGCAGGAACACTGGAAACATATTAAACTAGTTTATTGATAACGGACTGGATGGTAATGGTCTATGGAGAAGTCATGATTGGCCTGCCGAGATGGTTGCATCCGTACACCCGTACACCAAAACCGTACACCTGAAATTCACAGCCAAAAGCAAAGTCACGTGGACAAGTGCCCCCACAATCAAATACAATGGTCTAGACCTTTTTCATAACTTATCATTTAGTGTTTTTTTTCTGTTTTAGTGTATAGAGTATTGGAAGGAATTGGTTGTTGTTTCAGAAAGTAATACATATTTGTACCAGTATGCGAAGGCTGCAAATCGGGCCTCGTACCTTACCCAAAAACTATAAATACGCCCTCCCCCCTCTCTTTTTTACCACCATTTTGTCCCCTTCTCCCCTTTCACCCAAATTCAATCATACTTTCATTCAATTCGAATGAATGGATTCGAAATTTATAGACTTGGAAATGTATAGTGAATGCTATATCTCCTGAAGAATGAAGAGGTATGGTAATGTTAGAGTCTTGTGGCAAGAATTAGGTACCAAGTTATCTTTTTCGTTGATGATTCTTCAAGAGGAGGAATCTCAACTTATGTAACTTTCGAGAACTCAGGCTCGAAAACCTCAATTGGTGGAGCACTACCTTAGTGGTGCCAACAAAAAAGATGGTCATAAATAACCAATTCAGATGAGATGCTGATTTATAATGGGAGATTTTGCTTAATTCTTCTTTGTAAAGAAGAATAGTTCTAGGCCTGATCTTAAGAACCATTATAGTAATTGGTCTGGAACTTTGGTGAGGTGTAGCATATTACACAAGTACTCATTCATTCCATACTCCATACCCAAATTCTTGGAGCAGTTCAATCACAGCATACTTGTTCTCTTTCTCAGCCACATTTCTAAGAACCATGCTAAATGGAGGTCAAGAGACATTTAGTCCGAGAATGTCAAGTGGGATTGAAATGAATGAAGGGATCGAGAAATGTCAGTGGACATATTCTCAAGAAATGTCAGTATGGACATACTCATGAGAAAGTTGTAGAGCGTAAATGGAAATGGATCGAATTATCTGACTGATAACACATTCATATAAGTTCGAGTCACAAAAAGAAACATTGACCCATCCACTTGGTCTTCTTCGGAGAAAGTAATAATCTGCATCCACCCCATTCCAGTCCCTAGTAACACCCGTACTTATTCTGAAGTCACTTGACCCAAATTAGTCTCTATCACGTGCCAGTCTCTTGTCACGTGTCTAATCAACAATCAATAGTGACCTTGAGTGTAGTATCACCAAATGTACTTTAATTTCAAGGGAAAACGTCTGCTGAGGACCCAGTCAACCACAGGTGCACGAAGCTTGGGGAGATATCGGCCGAGGAGATATCGGTCGGGTATCTGTATGATACATGACGTCACCGACTGGATAGAAGGAGTTTCGGCATTGCAGAGAGTACAAAGAAGAACTGCTCCTATATGACTATGGTCCAAGGTAATGCACAACCCAAAGCCACTGTCAGTGCCAAACTATAGTAACAGACCATAAAACCAAATAATAGTACCAAACCATCAAACCAAACAATAATACCAAATAATAGTACCAACCATGGTATCATGGCAACTCAAAATATACCTTGTCTGTGCCACATCTCCGGCTTTAGACAATTTCACTAGACTATGCAACGTCTGCGCCACATCTCCGGTTTAACACAATTTCACTAGACTATGCAACTGGTTTCGGCCACACCTGCATACACCCACTCTGAATGTAGAGCCGCTTAAACTCAATAACCACAACGATCATTCAACTCTCGTTAATTCTTCTCGTTCCATTCTGTGACCGTGTATTCCCAGTGGATAAGCAGGTGCGCATGTTGCTCTGTGGAAAGATGTTGGCCGTGTTGATAGCAAGCAAGTGTAACGCCCCGGAACCCTGGCCGTTTTCTTGTGTTAAAGCTCAATGTGCTAGACTACCCCGGGCCTGCAGGTAGAGCCCATGCACCCACTCTAGTTTTCTCTTGCAGACGTGGAGCTAACTCCGTCATGTATGCATTAATGCACCCAAGATTCTTCTCTGAAACTGAACCCTGAATTCCACATCCTGTCAACAGCTTTCTTATTTTCATCCCACTCTTTTCCTGTATATCTTTTCCCCTCTTTTGTATAACCTCCATATTCCGTATCTGATATTCTACGGAAGAATTCAGGGATTTCCCGATTGGGATCCATACCCTACACTAACCCCACCCTGACCATACATTAACCCCACATTGACCACACACACACACTATCCATACATAGTACCTCTGAAACTGTATCTCTAAACTGTATCTGTAAGCTGTATCTGCAAACCGTATCCCAAATATTATGTATAGATCATTGGACTATTTGGCTGCTGTGGTGGGTGGCTGTAAATATTGTTGAGGCGAGGGTGCCCTTTTATAGTGGGGGAGAGGGCGGGGGCGACCCACAGCTTTACCCCTTATCACGTGACGGGGAGTTTGTGTCAAGTGCGGATTGAAAGCCATCCAGTATATTTTTGCAACCATGCACTCCCAATGGTTCCCCCAATGGTTCCCCAAAGGTTTAACTGGTACAGCTGGCAATTGGCCTTTATATATAGAGTTTAGATGGCCTGCACACTACGTGTTTCATGTCTACGTGTTTGTGTCTACGTGTTTGTGTATGTTTCATGATCGTACATGTGTTTCATATGCGTGCAGGATTGCATGTCCTCAGGGTATATAACACTGAGCCCCTCCCTCCTTTGTAACTTGTGATCCTGATTATTGTAGCTTAAGTGTATTATGATAGAATAGGGACTAGGGGTAACAAGACTGATAGTTGTGCCTGGCAAAGTGTCACACTGCCATACTACACATTACTACATGCTTTCTCTCACTACCTGTCCACTATCTATGGACTGAATACAGGATATACAGACCGGATTCTGTACGATACTAAAGACAGTTGGGGTGTACGGAGTAATGTTCTGAGCTTGACACTCTTTTTGCCTTCTAGTTTAGTCGGAAAAAACTCGAGATCAAGTCCAGAGTCAATGTCTGCAGTCTACAGACAATAGTTAGTCTGCTGTCCATAGTCTACTGTCTACTGTCTACTGTCTACTGTCTACAGATATTTTATAGTTGGGTTAGTCTTACTGATAGAATCAAATGGCTGAATCAAGACAATACATCAAATGACGCAAATATCACATACTTGTCATTCTGGATCTAATAGGGGATCGGATATGGTATGAAATTTATGATGGTCATTAAAGCATCTGGTGCTTTAACTAAGAAATTAGGTATTCCGTTATTTTCATAAGATCGACCATAAGATATTAGGATGATTGACGTATGATTCACTATTTATCGTGGATGAAAGTTTATTCTGTGCTATGTTGAGAGTCATTTATTCAGACAGAACCTTTTGGGATTAGATAAACAGATGGTCACATTTTAAGACGAAAGTTGTTTGAAATCAAAAGGAATCTTTGACTAGAGGAACTTCCAGTCTCCATACAGCTGGCTTCATAACCATATGATTAACAATTCGTTGGAATCGACTTTATTCAAGATTCTATGGAGATTTCTATGGGATTATGGACTCTATAATTAACTCATTGAATATCACTGCAGATCATGGTGACTATCAGGAACTATGGATATGGTGACTATGAGGAATTATGGATATGGAGTCTATTATGGTGACTATAAGAATATTAAGGACTCTATTATGGACACTGGATATGGAACTCTATTATTGTGGCCATATGCAAATCGAGGCGTCTATCATAGGCTTTGGGGCTATAAAGTCTATTGGGGTGACTATATGGAGACTCCTGTATAGTTATCCTATGCTGGCTATCAGCGTATAGCGACTATCAGAGTATGGTGACTATTGAAGTCTATCGTGGTAGCTATCATGACATTATGGGATTATGTCACTTTACTACAAAATATGTAGTACTGGCTAGTACTAACTTGAAGACGACTATTCATGGACGGACCCGACTGATTCTGTGTTCATGACAACTGAACTGGTTTATGGACGCATACTAAAAATAAGGTACCTGAATAAGGTATTTTAATTATCTTGATTCTGGGCATTACTCCTTAAAGTATGGATATTTTTTATCTACTTTGAGTTTACCCAAAAAAGTCTAAATGACTTATAGTGGTGATTTTCCTGCATACAGACACTTGGTCGCTGATTTCAAAGTTACATCCAACATGGAAAATATTAAATTGGATGGACTAATAAACCGGCCTCATCATACCCAAGGTACTATCAGATCCAGACCTGTTTATGATATGGGGTACTATACAGGATGCTTTTACTGGTGTACTGGTGTACTGATATCAAGACTGGCAATACTCGTTCTGGTGCACTGGTTTACCGGTGTGATGTACTGGTATACTGATGTGACTACCTCGCCGGTGTGGTGTATTACAACAGCGTTACGGAAGGTAATCCCGATGGTGCTTCGAGTGGAAGGAAGATGTTTTCGGCAAGCAATGGCGAGGTACCCCACAAATTAAGACCGCACGCATTGGAGACGCGGCTACGGGGATGCTTTATGTGGGGATGCATCTTTGGACGTATCATTGGACGTACCATCTGATGCAGCATGTGCCGAGCGGGGCACACAGGCCCATTTTTGCAAACAAGCGTGCAGTCTGCTGCAACAAGCCAAGCATTAGCCACGAGTATTTGCTCATGTTATGGCATGCAGCAGCATGTAACCCAGCCACAGGGCGGGGGCGGGGCTGGTGAAAGCTAGCGGCTAATTCCATCTGCCTGAGTCAACTCTCCTGCATCCCTGCTTTTCCAACTACCCAATCCCATTGCCTAGCATTGAGATGATAGTGGCTCTTTGGTCCATGCAACTTATACTCATCTGCCCATCACTCAATTGACGCATATAGACATTTCTATGAGCCACAGGAAGAAGAGGCTCACGTGGCCAATTCCCATTTCCAGCGCTTCATTTCTGGATTGTCACTTTCAGTGGCCGCTTTGTTATGGTGCAAAGTGGCCGAAATTCTTAGCTGGGGGGGTAACCTTCCTACAAACAGAAGGAGGGCCCAATTGTGCAGGAAGGCAGCCCAAACCAGGCAAAGTTCCCGGGTTCGTGGATTCCTCCCAATGCATCTTGTCCTGTTTGTGAAGCTACAAAAAGATATAAAAGCCCCCAGATCCCCCCCTCCATTCCAAACTTTTTTCTCACATCTCAAGATCTCAAAGACTCTCAGTGACTGAACAGATATCAATCTACAAAGACAGATATCAACGAGACCCAAAGATTCACCAGCAACCAGACTTTTCAACTAGCACCTTGGACCAATTTTTTGTTTTCTTCGTTTTTTTCAGAATGAAATTTAGTGCTGTTTTGATCTCCACCTTCATGGCCGCAGGAGCCTTAGCCCAGACCCCATTAGTCTTTTATGCCAAAGTCAAAGACTCCATGGTGCCTCTTTTCGGCGATTTCGTGGAGCCTCCAGCAGTCGTGGGGTCCAAATTTAGTGTGCTCGCTTATAAGGATGCTCCCTACACCCCAGTGGAGTTTACTTTGGAGGACGGCTACGCCGTGACTTACGATGGACCTACTCCGGGTTATGTGGGTTATTTCCATAACCTCCTTTCGTTTGGAGGTCTCATCACCAAGACCAAGTTGGAGTTGGATGACCAGATGAGGGTGACCAATGCCAACTATTACTCGTGCGATGGATTTCCGCATGGAGAGATGCGGTGGATTGTAAGCAATCCACGTTCGAAAAAGGAAGAGTGTTTTGAGGTTGAGGTGTATCTTTTGCCAAAACTCAGTGAGTAAATGACTCGCTGAGTGTGTCAGTATTGACTTTTCAGTACTCAGCACGAAGTGCTGAGTCACTGTCAATTTCAGACAGTCTCAGTACTCCCTTTTAGAACTCAGTCTCTCATTACTCAATCACTGTCTAAGTTAGGCACTTGTCTAAATTATTCAGTACTAAGTGTTGAGTCACTGGTTTAGCTTCTACTGGACACTTGAGTGATTACTGGATATTGCTGTGTACTTACTACTGCTGAGTATTAGTTACGGAGTTCATAGGTAATATTTCAGCAATGTTTGAATTTTTCTATACAACAGACATGTAGAACCTTATACAGGAGCCTTGGACATAGCACAGATAATAGACCAACTTGGATATGGTTGTTAATACCATTAATACGAATACTGAAGAGAGCAATGTTTTGTAGCTTAGTCACTTATAGTGGACCGTACATTATTATGTAGTCCCTAGTCTTAGTGTCTAGTCTTGGCTCCTAATCCTGGTCCCTAGTATTAGTGTCTATTCATAAGTATTCTAGAATAGTCTCTAGTATTAGTATTCTAGAATAGTTTCTAGTATTAGTATTCTAGAATAGTCTCTAGTATTAGTATTCTAGAATAGTTTCTAGTATTAGTATTCTAGAATAGTTTCTAGTATTGGTGACTAGTAGTAGTGCCTAGTCCCAAGTATCATTCTCAAGTATTAGTGTATAGTCTCAGTCCGTGGTATTAGTCCCTGGTATTAGTCCCTGGTATCAGTTCCAAGTATTAGTCCCAAGTATTAGCCTTTAGTCTTAGTATACTGGACTTGGTATCCAGTATTAAAGTCTACTTCCTAGTAGTAGTCTCTAGTAGTAGTCTCTGTTTTTAGTGTCTAGTAGTAGAGTGTATTAGTAGTGTCTAGTCTTGGTGTCCAGTCCCAAGTATTAGTGTCTAGTATTAGTCCCTGGTATTAGTCTCTGGTCTTGGTGTCTAGTATTAGCATTCTAGAATAGTCCCTGGTGTTAGTGTGTAGTCTCTGATATTAGTGTTTAGTCTCAAGGATAAGTGTCTAGTATCAGTATCTGGTATCAGTCACTAGTCTTAGTACCTAGTATTAAAATTCAGTTTCTGGTATCTAGTATTAGTGTCTAGTTTCTGGTAGTCTAGTATTAAAGCCTGGTTCCTGGTAGTCTAGTAGTGGTGTCTAGTATTAGTGTCTATTTCCTAGTATTAGTGTCTAGTATTAGTGTCTACTCTTAGTATTCTAGAATAGTCTCAGTCTTAGTCTCTAGTATTAGTCTCTAGTATTAGTCTCTAGTATTAGTCTCTAGTATTAGTCCCTGGTATTAGTGTGTAGGCCCAAGTATTAGTGTCTATTAGTAATGTCTGGAATTAGTGTCTAGTCGTCATATTCTAGTCTTGGTATGTAGTATTAAAGGCTAGTTCCTGGCATAAGTGTCTATTAGTAGTGTCTAGTAGTAGTCCCTGGTATTAGTGTCTAGTATAATATTAGTGTGTGGTCTTAGTATTCTGGAACAGTCTTAGTGTTAGTCCCCAGGAGTAGTCCCAAATATTAGTCTCTGATATTAGTGTTTAGTCTCACGTATAAGTGTCTAGTCTTAGTCCCTGGAACTAGTGTCCAGTCCCAAGTACTCTAGAATAGTCTCTAGTAGTAGTGTCTAGTAGTAGTGCCTAGTAGTAGTGTCTAGCAGTAGTGTCTAGTAGTAGTGTCTAGTAGTAGTGTCTAGTAGTAGTATTCCAGAATAGTCTCTAGTGTAGTCTTTTCAACATATGTTTTAGTATTTATTAATATACAGGGATATGTAAGTTGTACCTTACAAGACCAAAGTCCTAAATCCAAAGTCCTAAGCCCAAAGTCCTAAGGCGGGGTCCGAGCACGCCTTATAGTTTTCCACACGCCTAAGGTCTGTACGTTTCACTTGTCTATGGCCTATACATAGTGCTAGTCCTTTAATGGTCTGCATATAACATATCCAAGAAGTATCTTGACTCCGTAAATGCTAGACACTCGTTGACACCTAGAGACACGGAATTCTCGTCGATGTGTTTATCCAGTCTGTGGTTGACTTCAACCAGACTGGTGTCTACAAGGCTGTTGAGTTTGTACATATTTAAGGATCTACTGATTTGCAATGAACTTCCATCAATCTAAATTCCATCAATCTAAAATTTTATGAATCAACAACTTATGAATCAACAGTTTTATGAATCAACAGTTTTATGAATCAACAATTTTATTATTCAAAAATTTTATGAATCAACAATTTTATTATTCAAAAATTTTATGAATCAACAGTTTTATGAATCAACAATTTTACAAGAACAAGGCTCCAAGAATCATCTCCAAGGGAAGAAAGTTCGAGAAAGCCAGAGGTAGAAGAAACTCCAGAGGTTTCAAGGTCTAAGCAATTAGATCTGCGAACTTGTATGTACGAAACTTCTATAATTGTAATATGTGAATGCAATTGGTCGGTCAATTCAATGTAGAACAAGTCATTTGATTTAAAAATTTACGAGTACACAGTTTTCAATACACAAAAACTAAAACTTTACGTGCTCACAAACTTCTATAAAGCCCACATTTTCTTGACTTTACAATTTTGCTACTTTTTTCAAAATCCACTTTTTTAGAAATCCCAAATTCACGAATTCACAAAAGCACCAGTTTACAAAACTACCTTTTAGGAGTCCACAATCGACCAGTGTACAATTCTCAGGCTTTTATAGGAGCTACGGATTTACAGACTTGTAACAATTTCAAGCTTTATTCATTTACGATTGTATAACTTTTCCAACTTGCATGAAACTACAACTTTACGAGCCAATTCTATAATTTTGAGAGTTTTTTCTATACATTTACGAGGAAATTCTACAATTTTACCAGGGAATTCTGCAAATTTACGAAAAAAAAAAATTACAATTTTACGAGAATATTCTATAATTTTACGAGGCCGCGCTGCCATATTCTAGACTTCGACAGGACCCTGAGTTACCTGTATAAATAATCAGCGTAATCATGTCTTTCTTTTATCATGGTATTGAGCCTAGAATTGTTCCGAAAAAATCCAAAATTGCACGACTCCACAGATTACAAACCTAAACCTTCTACAAATTCACCAGTTTACTGTTTTAAAACTCTAAACAATTTTGGAATTATCGACAATTTTTCAGGTACAATACCAAAATTCTACAATTTTACGAGAGAATCCACAAAACCAGACGGTGAATTCTGTCTATTTGTGTCCTTGGGTCTTGAATGTAACATGCAGACTTCAACCACTCTCTTTCAACACTCTGTTGATATAATATCAGCTATTTCAGAGCTTGAACACCTTTTTTTGCTTCGCTTGTGTTGATTTTCAGACATGTACTTATTGAGTGTGACCTAGGGCTAATCCGTGTTATCCTCAATTGTCCTGAGAGAACTCCTAACCTTACAAGTGTGGGTGGCGGCCCCTCCTTTTATGTTGGAATGGGCATGCCTCCTTGTAACATTGCGACTTAAGCGCTGTGCGTAAATCACGCAAGCTCAGTCTTTGTGCTAAGACATATACGTAATATACTCACGCGTTAACAAAAGGACCTCAGGGAATCCTGAACATCTGTGACTCTCTAAATGTACGATTGTGTGTTTTCTGAGTTGCACAATTTTACAGTGCTACTCCCTATAAACGCTAATTTTGAAGACTCCAAATCTACTTTTTTTTTGGTATTACTTCTACTTTATGACTCTAAAAATCACCGTCTAGTAATTCTGGACTTCTTGGAATCCGCTCTTTGTGCAGTCTACAATTCTACCAGCCATAATTTTAGGAGCAACAATTTCAAGAGTACAAATTTATATAAATCTTAGATTTTACTACTCTGAAAATCAACAATTTTACGAGTTATTGCATGACGATTCTACAATTTTACGAGACTATGCATTGAGATTCTACAATTTTACGAGACATTGTCAACAAGTACCTAGCGTGTACGGAGTCAAGGTACTTCGCCGATATGTTGTATGCAGACCAGTGATAGCATTATGTGCAGGAAAACTGCTGGGTGAAAACTCTTCACCCACTTCAACACATATCGCACTTTGGTCTTGTAAGGTACAACTTACATATCCCTGTATATCAATATATACTAAAACATAGGTTGAAAGACATCGCATAAAAAAACTATAATTTTACGAGACTTTGCATACAAATTATACAATTTTACGAGGAAAATCAACAATTTTACGAGTACAATTTTTCGAGGACAAAACCCCAAGTTTACAAATCCACGGATTACTATAAAACCCACAATCTGACGGGTCTACTTTTTCTGAGTATACTTTTGACTCTACTTTTGTGTCAATTTTGAGTCTACTTTTAAGTCTACTTTTGTGTCTACTTTTGTGTCTACTTTTGTGTCTACTTTGAGTCTACTTTTGTGTCTACTTTTGTGTCTACTTTTGTGTCTACTTTTGTGTCTACTTTTGTGTCTACTTTGAGTCTACTTTTTATGATTCTAGTATTTATTGTTGTAGAAAGTTTCGTGTCTAAATATCACAACTGTATAAAATGCCAATAATCTTGGGATTACAATGAAATTACAATTGCACAATTTTGACTGTACACACTTCAAACATTTATATGCCTACATTTCACTAATCTTAGTTTGAATGCATGAAATCTGTAATTTTACGAGTCTGTGGTTGCAGAAATCTACAATTTTACGAGACTTTGCATGAAAATTCTATAATTTTACGAGACTTTGCATGAAAATTCTATAATTTTACGAGAGTTTGCATCAAAAATCTATAATTTTACGAGACTTTGCATTAAAATTCTACAATTTTACGAGGAAATCCACAATTTTACGAGTTCACAAATGGAAATTCACCCGTCCACAAAACACAATTCTATAAAATCTACAAATTTAGGAATTCACCAAATCACAATTTTTTGAATTACAATTCTTCAATTCAAACTTCTACAAATTCACGAGTATGAAAAATTGCAAATGCACAAACGTGAAATATGTGTAGGATGCAGGTGTTGCCCCACCAGGATACCTTACCTCTCAGTATTAGAACCGAAATTCGTTTCCCAACAGACTCAAGGTAGTGGTGAGTGCAAGAGTTCGGCGGAAAAGGGGGGGACCTCGGAATTGGACTGGATGGGTGCAAAAAACACCCGTGCACCAGGCTACCTCAGCAGAAAAAGGCCCAACGCAAACAACCTTTTTTTCAAGGGATTTTGATGAAACTTGGTTTGTTGAATTCCTTAAATTCCGGACATTGTAACCATAAAACTTTAGAAGAAAATTGTTGGTGGGAAAGCTTGTAAGGAGGAGAGACAAAAAGTGCTGGTGCGAGTTCCGGTCATTCCGAGGTCTGTTCACTATTCCCTCAATAACCCATTCAAACCAATAGGTTCTCCTCTAAAATCACTTGAGTTCTAATTAGGATTACTTGATGGACTGCATCCAAGAGATCAAGACCCACTAATAAAGATGAAGTTCCCCCATTTGACTATTTACCATCGTCTTTCATAAATGCCATTGTTTGCGATAATGATTTCCACAGAACTGTCAAGTGCCATACACTATGGTAAATCCTTGGGATTTAACGACTTCGGTCTTCGGATTCAAAAGTAAGCTGACATCACAATTGGCCCTAGCTTGACGTTTGACGTCAACTGACATATGAGTTCATATATTGAGGTTGATATTGAGTTCAAATATTGAGGTTGATATTGAGTAATGAAGTCCTGAAATGGTTACCAGTATCAATTGGTTCCTTATGGAGCCATAAAAGTCTCGACAGTTTCTGCCCAACAAGGGTAATACCTAAACGTCCATCAGCCTATCAGTCTATCAGTCTATCAGTCTATCAGTCTGTCAGTCTATCAGTCTGTCAGTCTATCAGTCTGTCCGTCTAATATCGCATTGCTCCAGTCCCCAATTCTGTCTACTCTGTTGAGCTCTTTAATCCGTCTAGACTATCCTGGTCTAGTCTTTTAGTCTTTTGGTCTTCTATTAATTCCTGTATTAAAGTGTTCGGGTCTTCAATCTTGTACTTTTTAGTGCTTAAATAAAGTGGTATAAAGTAGTATAAAGTAGTATAAAGTAGTATAAAGTAGTATAAAGTAGTATAAAGTAGTATAAAGTAGTATAAAGTAGTATAAAGTAGTATAAAGTAGTATAAAGTAGTATAAAGTAGTATAAAGTAGTATAAAGTAGTATAAAGTAGTATAAAGTAGTATAAAGTAGTATAAAGTAGTATAAAGTAGTATAAAGTAGTATAAAGTAGTATAAAGTAGTATAAAGTAGTATAAAGTAGTATAAAGTAGTATAAAGTAGTATAAAGTAGTATAAAGTAGTATAAAGTAGTATAAAGTAGTATAAAGTAGTATAAAGTAGTATAAAGTAGTATAAAGTAGTATAAAGTAGTATAAAGTAGTATAAAGTAGTATAAAGTAGTATAAAGTAGTATAAAGTAGTATAAAGTAGTATAAAGTAGTATAAAGTAGTATAAAGTAGTATAAAGTAGTATAAAGTAGTATAAAGTAGTATAAAGTAGTATAAAGTAGTATAAAGTAGTATAAAGTAGTATAAAGTAGTATAAAGTAGTATAAAGTAGTATAAAGTAGTATAAAGTAGTATAAAGTAGTATAAAGTAGTATAAAGTAGTATAAAGTAGTATAAAGTAGTATAAAGTAGTATAAAGTAGTATAAAGTAGTATAAAGTAGTATAAAGTAGTATAAAGTAGTATAAAGTAGTATAAAGTAGTATAAAGTAGTATAAAGTAGTATAAAGTAGTATAAAGTAGTATAAAGTAGTATAAAGTAGTATAAAGTAGTATAAAGTAGTATAAAGTAGTATAGGGTAGTATAGGGTACAGTTGGAGTAGATGATGTAGGTGAAGTTGTGTAGTAAATAGAGCATATTGACGACCATTTTTTTATTCTTTTTTTTTTCTTTTTTTTACCAGCCAAAAAATAGTCTGTAGATTATTGATCTGTGTTCAGTCTCTTCGTAAGAGTAGACTTCTTGCTTCTTCAGGGCTCATAACCTGTGGAGAATCAATTAAAGTCCTTAGTAAACATCCGTGCCTCCACACTAATTAATATTGGTGATTCTACTCTTTCGGTGGGTATGGTGTCTTGGTGTGTCCCCCCTCAATGATACATTTTTGGTGGTATTCTAAAATAGTGGGAGCTTGTTCTTTATATTGGAGAGTGTCAACGAGTACCTAGCGTGTACGGAGTCACGGTACTTTGTAGATGGGTTGCATATAGGCCAGAGATGTACTGTGTGCAGGTCCCCGGCAGGTGAAGGGTTTTCACCTGCCTACGCGCCACGTTTACGTACCTTGGTCTTGTAAGGCACAACTTACATATCCCTGTATATTAATATATACTAAAACATATGTTGAAAATAATTCATAATTTTTATACTGCTTACTTTTGATAACTCTACTCTTGTTGAACTTACTTAATACACGAAATACATCTTACACATTTTGCATATATTTGTCATGAATTTATATACTCCATAAAGTTCTTGTTAGATTTTTGTGTAACGTGACTGTTAGACTGTTGGACTGTTAGACTGTTAGACAATTAGATAGTTGGACAATTAGACAGTTAAACAGTTAAACAGTTAAACAGTTAAACAGTTAAACAGTTAGACAGTTAAACAGTTAAACAGTTAGACAGTTAAACAGTTAGACTATTTAAGGCTGTTTGCTGACTGTTCTTGGTCTGATCTCTTGGCCTTGTATTAAATAAGAACTTCCGTAGACTACTCTAGGTTCAATACAAACCATGATACACTTTAGGACATAAGTGTTGGAACTGCTGAACTTGTGGGACATGTGATATGTGTCAATCTGTGAGTGCGGGCAACTGTGAAACACGTTGCCTGCGGGTCTACAACGATACACAGAATTGAGACGATGAGGAGAGGTCCCACATGTTTCAGAGATACATGGTGCAGATGAAACAAGGGTATGTGCACGATGAGGACGTACACTCATCATGCATAGTCAGTTACGAGACGCCGGTCTCGGAGGAGGGAGCCCCCGGGACTGACTATATATAGAGAGGATCCCGCTCAAGTTTGAGCGGTATCAATTAGGAAAGAGAAATCACGAACTCACTACTTAACATAGCAATAGAGTTAAAGATAAGATGACAGAACTGATTACCCAAGTCACTCAATTGAGAGAGTTATTGCAGTCCAATTATATATCTGTTCCTATATACCAATTGGTATATTCTAACGCTCAACAATAAGAAATATACGTTCAATATTAGACTTACACACCGAGTCGCTGAAATCTAATATTTGGTCACACGATCATTTATGCAATGATGGACCCCACGTTTCATTGGTTCAAAACTTCGCTTATCCGGAGAAATTGTCCGGAGAAATTTGCGAACGCTTCCACCACTTTATGCTACACAGTGCATATACTGATTACCCCACTTGAGAATATTCTTTGACACATTATATTCCAGCACCAGGGATACGGGAAAACTGGACCGATTTACTAATTTTTTTTCTAATTGAATTGTAATATTGTCGTCTGTCGTCTCTGTTATGAGTTGATTGCTTGGTCCTTTAATGAGACGCTTGAAAGGTGCTTGAAAGGTCCTGGTAGAAGCAAGTAAAGTGCACCTCAATTAAAAATTAAAGTGGGGTTAGAAATGTGTCACAATTTTAGCCAGGAATTTAGCTCTTTTCCGTCAAGTGAAACAGAGTTTCAGTCGGCGGGGTTGCTGGCACGTGATCATGTGTCTCATCGTAGTGTACATGTCTCAACATGTCTCAACGAGGTCTACGCGTGTCTCAACGTGGTGTATATGTCTTCCATCAATACCATCAACTAGAAATGTAAGACAGCAGGTGAACTGGTTACCCATTAATTTAACTAGTAAAAATAACTTCATGTAACCATTGAAAAGCAATTTAAGTGTGTTCTTTTCGAAGTGGGGTCCATCTCAGTGAAATAATCAATTAAGCCGACATTGCATAACAATAGACGGTCTGCTCGTACGATACCAAAGTAATATAGTAATATAGTAATATAATGTCTATATAAAGCTGCCAATCACACCCACCCGATGAAAATCTATCACTTAAAAAATTCACCAAAATGAAACTTGCCCTTTTTTCGCTTGCCCTTATTCCTACTGTTTTTGCTACGCCAATAAACACCTCCAATGAGCCCTCCAATGAGCCCACCGATGCGTTCACCGATGCGCTCTCCGCTTTTCTTTCTCCCATCGACGTGAACATTCTACCGAATGAAGTCACTGAAATGCAAGCGCTCCACTACATCAGTAACTTGACCAACATCTTGATTGGTGAGGTTACCGAATATGCTGAGCAGGCCGGCTTAGCGGTGGAGGACATCATTTCCTTTCCATGCACTCCTGCTCCTGCTCCTGCCAAGAAGGAAAAGAGACAGTTCATCCATCCTGTTTATTATCGCCTTGCTCACAGAAGAATGTACAAAATTGCACAATGTATACCACGCTTAAGAGTTTGCTTAGATGTTCTCAAGAATGTGGCGCACGAAATGTTGCCAACGAACCTGACCATGAGTGTGGCGAACCTGACCGTGGCGAACCTGACCGTGAATGTGGAGAACCTTAAAACTTACTCTTTAACGCAGTGAATGATGAAAAGCGCCGAAACCAGCCAAAAAAAAAAAAAAGAAATAATAGAATAAAATAAAATAAAATAAAATAAAAGCTGCTTGAACAATTGAATTATATATATGCAATTTATGTTTCTTACTTCTTAAAAATTAAGTACTACTCCAATTGTTAGATTCTTGTAGTACCGTTTAAGTACTCAATTTTCTTTATTCGTTGATGATTCCTAAAAGAAAGGAATCTGAGCTGCTTATATAACTATTCAGGAAAAGGGGCGCGCTGGTAAGTGGTTGGTAGATGGCTGGTAGATATCAGGCGGAGAGGCTTCATAATACCTCAATAGACAGAGCACTACCTATTTCAACTTATTGTTTTAGTATATGTATTGATATACAGGGATATGTAAGTTGTACCTTACAAGACCAAAGTCTTAGACGAGGTGCGGAGTGGGTGAAAACTTTTCACCCACCCGTGGCCTGCACATAGTGCATCACTCAAACGCATCCAACGCCTCTACGAAGTACATTGCCTCCGTACATGCTAGGTACTCGTTGACAGTAGTTGAGCCGCACTAGAACTAAAACAAAGAGTAGTATAGTTCGCAGCAGGAAATTGGCACTAGCACTAAAAAAAGAGTAGTGTAGTGATTATCGTAACTACTCAAACCAGCACGACAAAATTGAAACAAAATCAATGGCTCAAAAAAACCAATGACTCAAAAACACCAATGACTCAAAAAACCAATGGCTCAAAAAAAAAACCAATGACTCAAAAAGTTTCGTACCACTCCCCGCACAGTTTTTTCAAACCAAATGGAATAATGTTTCACCCCAACCTTGATAAGAATTCAATATTCTGAAACCTTAATTTTAAATCTGGAAGATAACCACATATGTACTACATTTGATTTGGGAGTGTCTTGTAGTACCAATCCAGGGGTCAAACCGGAAAGGAACATGAACATGAACTGGTATGAATTTGTATTGGTGGTGAGAGAAAACCGGTTCGAGGGGGATAGCGCTCTATTTATACTCTTTGTTCGCAACAGCCCCTCATTTGCCACCATTCTCTGATTTACAGCCATCCGCGCACCACAACATATAAGAACAGAGAACCCATTTTTTAAACCACTCTCTAGGCCACTATTTATACCATTGTTTATACCATTGTTTATACTATTGTTTAAACCAGTAGTTCCATACTATCATGATACATATATACACACACAAAAGCAAATTGCTAGAGTGCATGAATTGTTATCTAAAGATATGATTGGTTTGAAGACCTTGTTTGTGGAGTTATGTGGATTGATTTGTTTAAATTGGCTAGTGTGGGTTGAATCGTTTTGCCGTGCTGGTTTGAATCATTTTGTCTTCTTGGCTTGAACCATTTTGTCTCAGTTTAAGTATAGAGTATAGAGTATAGAGTATAGAGTATACTCGCAACTTTATCTGTCCTGTATACTCTCATGTTCTATTCTCTCTCTATTCTCTGGCGTTTCCAGTATCTACCCTATTAACTACACACCAGCAACCAGAAACGAGTCTCCAACTACAAGTGGAAGCAAAAATAGTGTAAACATTAATACTAGTTCATAGAATCTGGAGCAAAAACAGGGAATTCCAGGACTTTAAAAGATGTTCAATAGCCTTTAATGGTGTTCAATACATTCAATACATTCAATACATTCAATACATTCAATACATTCAATACATTCAATATGTTCAATACATTCAATACATTCAATACATTCAATACATTCAATACATTCAATACATTCAATACATTCAATACATTCAATACATTCAATACATTCAATAATTATCCTTGGCATTCAATAACATATAAAGGCATTCAATAGTCCTCAGTAACATTCAGTAACAGTCAGTAACAGTCAGACACATTCAAAAACATATAAAGACATTGAGTAAAATATAATAACATACAAAGACAATCAAAGACAATCAATACATTGACAGTATTACCTGCGGATTTCAACGTCCGAATCGCTGGATACAAAAAACTGAAGACATTGAGGAGACACGTAACCTGTAACCTTGGAAGCAGTCTGAGTTTTCCGACTATAGGGTAAAAGAAACACATCCGTTTGCTTACATTTATCACCGTAGAGAGCATTATTAAAGATCAGCCGGCCCCGATTATAAGGATGGTCACAGAAGTAAAAATTATAATTGACAATCTTCATATACCGATCAAACTCAAAAAGACTCTTGATGACCGACCCTCCAAATGCAAATATTGGACCATGGAAGCCAACGTAGCCTGGGAAATTTGTATCGAAAGTCCTAACATAACCATCTTGTAATGCGAATTCTGCAACTTTTTCTGAAGTGTTTCGACTGGTGAAGTAGTTGAAACGTTCGCTAGAATTACGGGAAATGGGCACCAAGTCGTCGCCAATCTTGGCAAAAAAGGCTAGAGGATAGATGGAGTCTGCACTTATGGAAACCACAAGAAGAAGGGCGAAGAGAAGCAGAGAGAATAGCATGTTTTTTTAAATGGTATTGTGGATGGTGGATAGATGGATAGATGGATAGATGGATAGATGGCGGATAGATAGACAGATGGTGGATGGAGTTGATGTATGGGAAATCGTCTCTATATTATATCCGTTATATATATATGGACCCATATGGAACCGTCTTGGCATCTTTCTTTTTGGTTGTTGTTGTCATTCTATATTCTTCCCAGGGTCATCCTTTCACTCCTTTCGTCATCTTTCGTCATCCATATTCATAGCCAAGGTCACCATTTTTCCACCTCAAATATGGTAACCTCTAGACCTAGTTCCAAATACGGTCACCCTCAAACCGGAACCTTCTAAAAAAGGGTCACCTCTAGACCTAGTTCTAAATCCGCGATTTCCTTTACTATTCATCACCTAAATCCTACCACCCCATGACCATTTTATAACTCGTGATGCATTTCCTGGACCTGCAGAGACCCGTACATAATAGCCATAAACAAAAAAAAATAAAAAAAAATAAAAAAAAATAAAAAAAATAAAAAAAATAAAAAAAATAAAAAAAATAAGCAAAAAAGAAAAAAAAAGAAAAAAAAACAGGCTTTCATCACTTCAGCCTTCAGGTTTATATTGTGCAAAACTAAATTTATGCTCTGCTCAGTGGCCCAGGTTTATGGTCAATCATTCACGTAAAAAAACATCAGTGACTCACATATGGTTACCCTTATTAAACATTAATTATGTCCACCTAATACCAGAAATACATATATATACAAGAAATAGAGAAGTAGAGAAGTAGAGGAATACAGAAATACAGAAATCGAGAAATAGCGAAATAAAGAAATAGAGAAATATTCAAAAGTTCGTATTCAAAATATGCACAACAGTTCTAGAACAAAAAAATGCCGGTGTTTCTGGGGAGCTTACCCCTAAATCTACTGAATAACCTCAGTAAGTGACATGGCCGCGGTGCTGCACGGAGCTGTGCATGTTAATTATCAGACTTGTATTTATTGAGTGTGACCTAGGGCTAATCCGTGTTATCCTCAATTGTTCTGAGAGAACTCCTGAAGTCA
>NLAW01001994.1:0-18331 GCA_002370915.1 Metschnikowia lochheadii | reverse complement strand
ACTATGACTATATGACTATGACTATATGACTATGACTATATGACTATGACTATATGACTATGACTATATGACTATGACTATATGACTGGTGGATGGTTTTTTATTAAGTAACACCTTTCCTTCTGCAATGGCCTTCTTATAGTGTTGGGGCTCCTTGTGCCGGAATCCATCCGTAAGAATATCTATGAGAGAACGGTCGCTCCAGGAGAGCTTATAGTATATAAGGTATATAAGGTATATAAGGTATGTAAGGTATGTAAGGTATGTAAGGTATGTAAGGTATGTAAGGTATGTAAGGTATGTAAGGTATATAAGGTATATAAGGTATGTAAGGTATGTGAAGTAGTAGGGCATAACTCGGCGTCGTCGGAAAACAAGATGTGTGCTTGGTAGCCGTACCACCCAAAGTAGCCAGAGTTGGGTCTGGTCTTTCCGCACTCAACTTCTTGTTGATCATTTCATCCAACCAGCCAGTAGTGATAGTGTTATATTAGTATCGCTTGACTAACGATTACTATATGCCTATGACTATACACACCATTACTATATGACTGTATGACTATATGACTATATGACTACTAATACTACTAAGACTACTAATACTACTAAGACTATATGACTATATGACTACCATGACTATACTGACTATGAGTATATGAGTATATAACTATATGACTACTAATACTACTAAGACTTACTGACTACTAAGACTATATGACTACTAAGACTTACTGACTATGACTATACTAACTATGACTATACTAACTATGACTATACTGACTATAAATATACTGACTATGACTATATGACTATTTATTACTAAGACTTACTAACTATATGTCATGTTCTTTAATACATTTATGCCCAAACTTATATTCGTCGATGGTTCCCCAAAGAGGAATCTGGGAGGTTCTTTAAGGATTTTGAAGAGAGAAAGTGGCCTCGAAAACCTCTCCACCAGAACAATGGAAAGGATTGTTTCTGGAATTATTCGAAAGGATCATCATTAAGTACTATGATGCCATTGTAACAATTCAACTGAGAGGCTTCATAATATCTTCATAGCTAGCTTGGGCCCTGCCTATGGTGGATCTAACATATAGTATTGTATAGTAGTATAGTATAGTCGTATAGATTATTGTAGAGTATAGAGCTTAGTACAGTAGTATAGTAGTAAAGTAGTGTAGTGTAGTATAGTAGTAGAGTATAGTAGTATAGATTATAGTAGAGTATAGTAGTATAGTATAGTAGTATAGATTATGGTAGAGTAAAGAGCTTAGTACAGTAGTATAGTACTGTTAACTTGTGTTTTAGTATATATAATATACAGGGATATGTAAGTCGTACCTTACAAGACCAAGGAACTTAGTTGGTGCGAGGTGGGGGAAGAGTTTTCACCCACTATGGTCCTGCACACTGCGCTTCACTGGTCTGCATACAACATATCCACGAAGTACCTCGCACCCGTACCCGCTAGGTTCTCGTTGACAACGAGAGATGTGGAGGGCGGCTTTCAGTGCAAGAATATCATTGTATGCAGAATCGATTATTGTGTGCAGTCCCAACCGGTATGGACCCTTTTCGCGTTTTTTGCAGCCCACTTCTTTTCTCGTCTGCCAAGTTTTCTTAATTTGTAACCCTGAATCGTATTGGCCGCTGAAAGATATAAAATATGTATCACCTGCATACTAACTGATTTATGCAGGCAGACTCTGGTTCTTTTGTTTTTCTATCAGGTACATGCAGGACTGCATTTATGAACCACTCTCTTCTCCCTACACCATTTCACCACCAAGCACTTACACACACTGCCTAATACAGTACCATATAAAACTGGGTAGGTCCAAAGTCAGTGGGTGTAATCCGATGGAGTGTTGAATGTTTTAGATGATCACAAGAAAGTCTTTTGCCAAATATTAGTCATGGTGGTTATATACAGGTAAATGTTGATTGCAGTTAATTCATACTCCACCAGAGTAATATGGTTATCAGTATCTTCATGGATCTCCCCTCAAGACTCAAATAGTCAATCGATGTTTTATTCTGAAGTCTTAATTAGTTTAAGCCGTGATAGAGAGGGTGGTATAGACCATTGTGAATATCTGGTATATAGGTGAAGGAGTTGATACCTTGGTACACCATGACATTATTTCTCGAAAAACGGTCACTTCTTATGGAATCCCATGGAAGCCACAATTAAGCATTTTATGGTGGAAATGGCAACTGGTTGTGGTATTTAGTGTTTCTGGCATATAGGGAACTATATCAAGCCATGCTCTTGTTTCATGTGATATTCTCTGTTCGTCTCATGTTAAAGATCACCAATATTAGTAATGTGTCATCTTCATTCTTTCAAGAACACTTCTTTCGGAGAGTACCTGACGGACATAAGATATCTCTCCTTACCAAACCAATTGGAAGACCTTCACTTCAGCATATATTAATAGAACACTAGAGTCAGTCGCATACCCTTGATTCATACTCAGTGTAAATGTCATATATGATTTCTGGTGCACAGCCACATCTTTATCATAACCTGTGTTTAGCTGGTCTGGAAGTGGCGCCCATGAGATACATAATGTTGGGAATTAGGCTATCTTCAAATGCCAGCCAGGTACACCATAAGCAACCACAGTAAGCTAGTCATATAGAAGTTTTTTTTTGTTCTTTTTCATAGGGATAAGTGTCAGTCAGATGTAGGCCATAAGCTTTGAGTAAAGTGAGTGTCCTGGAGATTGGTAGTATCAGGGGTATGATAGTCAGTAATGGGCTAGTGTATAGTCAGTATAGTCAGTATAATTAATATAGTCAGTATAGTTAATATAGTCAGTATGGTCATGATAGTCAGTATAGTTAGCATAATTAGTATAGTCAGCATGGTCATGATAGTTAGTATGGTCATGATAGTTAGTATGGTCATGATAGTTAGTATGGTCATGATAGTAAGTATAGTTAGTATAGGTTAAGTGTGACCGGCATTGAAGAAGCCATAAGGTTCTGATCCATCCACAGAGTTCATGATCGTTTACACGATTTCATGGCATTAAACACAAATCTTTTTTCAAAAAGTGGTTGTCTAGGGGCATATCGAACTAAGTTGTAAATAAGTTCACCACGACAATAATTTGTGGCCTCAAAGAAAACAAGGGGGCGGGAGGCCGCCTTTTATATTTCTCACGCACGCGGTGCGTCAGTTTCAGATTTGCAGCCACAAACACAAACGTGGGGTATATAAGTGACCCCCCTCCCCGCGCTTTTTTTTACAGTTTGTCTTTTTTTTAAGTATAGCCTCATGTCTTGAGTAAACCTCGGGTCACAGTCTAGCGACAACCATTAAGATGTTTGAACCATTGAAAATGGGTATTGAATGTCTCATGTTGTTTAACTTACTTGAATCTGATAGTGAATGGGAAATTCTCTATGGCCAGCTCTGCTCATGTGAATCTGGATAATATAAACAATGATGTGTGCGAGAGTTTTCACGTTGCACCCAGCCTTTTTCAAAGTGATTTCATGTGAGGTTTTCATTTGCCGTCAAAAGTAACTAGGGATCCTAACTCAGGTACCTCTGTTCGATTCTGTCTTACTGGGGAGGCTTGAGGATTTCCTTTCATGAGACTGCTAAAATATTTCCTGACAGGTTTTGTTCAGTTACTATGTTGGTGACTTGATATTTACCGTGGTACAAAGACATGGTTGGAAGAGGTATAGCTAAGTGACTTAAATACGAGTAATGGTGGAATCCATTAGAAAATACTCACCTTAGACTTGGAACGTTGCTTACATATACTTCTCATTTTGGCTAATTGGTGCCATAATTACATGAACTAACACAAGCATATCCCAGGATAGATTCAATGACAAGCTCTGACCACTAATAGTGGGGTGAGATGGTTAAGTTGCATTTTTATCGCCGAAGGGATCGCTATCTGCGGTGTTGACGGAAAAACCAGTGTTCTGCCTCATGGCAGGCGGTCTCATATGCACACCGGGATCAAGGTATTCTGGAGTTCTCTCACCAGCATCTTCCAGAGCTAATCTTCGAGATGGACTGTGGATGGCCTGGGCTAGTCTCAGACTAGTTTCCTGCACATGCAAGTCCTCCAACCTATCAGAAATGGAATCCTCATCACTTTCACTATAATAGCTCTCGGTAGAGCTCTCCGAGTCCTCATTTCCATTAATGTTTTCGTCGTTATGGTAAGCTGCGGGGTTTTCATCGGTATAGCCACACAAACGGTCGAATTTCGTGAAAACACTCACCAATTGGTCATTGGCCACAATCAAAGCACCCAAGAACTCATCGTCAAGTTCAACCACCTCGGCACTTTTGGCACTACTTTGACCAGCTCCAACAAATTGGAGGTACCGGAGAACCAGCCGGCGTATTTTCCTGCACTTGTCGAACTCATCTGCAGCCTTTTGGTCATCCAAGGGACTGACTCCTTCGGGAAGAGTCAAGAGGATGTTGCTCAAGGCCGTGGTGTGCGTGTGGCAATTGGCAATAGTGGCTCTGATCTTGGGAGCCTCAACTTTATAGTTGATTTGCGGAATCCGGAACTCCTCATCCGCATACTTGCCCTTCAGTCCGCCTCTTTTTCCACTTCTTCCACTTTTTCCACTTCTTCCGGTGCGTTTGTTCTTTGATTTCAGTCCTTCTTGCCTTTCCCTTCTTTCGCCTCTTTCTTTGGACTGGTTGCTTTTGTTGTTCTGGACTGTATATGGCGAGGCAGCACTTGGTCTGGGTGGAGGCGCCCTCACTGGCGGAGGCGACCTCACGGGCTCAGAGAAGTCGGAAACTTCCGTTTCGGGGACCTCTTTTTTGGCTTTCCGGGGTACAGACCTCCATAAGTTGGCCAACGGCTTATAGCCGTCCAAATCACGCAATTCTGAGCGCCAGCCAATGGCCAAGTTCCGGAATCTGCGTATAACCGCAGGGTCATAGACCGTTCCTGCACCCGTGGATGCATTCCCACTAACTATTCCTTTTAAAAGGTTTCCCAACTTCTCATCGCCTGCAATCAGCAGGCCGATCTTGGGGCCTGCATTCAACACCATGAGTTCAAGCAAGTTCAGCGCAAGAAGCATTTCGTCGGCGTTATTACCGTATTTAATCTTTTTCCGGATCGCCCTGGCTGCTTCTGCAGATCCAGTGCTCTGGAGCTTGATAAGCGAGATCAACTGCTCAAGATAAATCTCCATGGAATCATCTCCCAAGTCGGCATTGCGGTTGGGTGTACAAAGCTGGTTCACTTTGACGGTCACCGAAGTAAACGGCTTTTCTCCTCCAAAAATCGGCATCACGATCAATTATTCAGTTTCAGCAAAAATGGGACCGATTAAGTAACGGATTATCAGTGAGCTTTAGTGAAATCGTCAACAATGGAGCAGCCGATATTGGAAGTGGTGATGTGTGTGGGAATTGATCGGAAAACAGGGAGCCAATTGGATTTGATGATCTGATACAATCAATGAATCAGAATCTAAGATGAGATTGATTGAAGTGAATCCGGGATCAAAATTAGTGTCTCTGAAAAAAAAAAAAAAGTGAATCAGAATTAAGGAATGATTCAGAAGAGGGTGAAATTTCAAACAAATCAATCAGAGAAGTATTGATGGAATGAATTTATTGATCAACCACTGGAGAATCAATTACCAAACCAATGAAAACTGATATGAAAGTTTAATTCAGTTCAATGAAATGGAATGGGAATGGGAATGGGAATGGGAATGGGAGCCTGGCAATCTAAGATCAATTGATCAAAATCGGGAGTCTAGTGTATCAAGTCAATTGATAAGAACCAGAAGACTTAGAAGGACCGAGCCACTTAGCTTTGATTTGATATAATCAGTCAGTGATAGGAAACGGGGAATCTGGTCGAGCAAATTGAAAAGATCTCAAAAAGGATTGTCTCAATGATCAGGAGTGACCGATAATCCGATGAAGTAATCAGATACAACTCTTCAATGAGCTGAAATAATCTGATACGAGTTCAATGAATAGGATGTGACGATCTAAACGCAAATGCTCAAATCAGTATGGGCTGGTACTCAAGACAATTAATCAGATGGTTGATATATCAGGTCACCAATGGAGTATTCAGGTCAGAATATTCAATAGAAGCAATTAACCAAATCAGGAATCACGAATCCGATATGACTAACTCAATGATACAAGATAATCTGATATGATCAATTATATGATAACGCAGTCAAACTGTACTCAAGTCAATATCAGTTTCAAGCCAATATCAGTTTCAAGCCAGTATCAGTTTCAAGCCAATATCTGTGTGACTATCTTTTTGAAGTCAATGAGCTGATAATTTGGGATCTTAATCTGGAATCAGACAGTATATCAGTCAATTGAGGATGTGGATTCCAATTGTTAGGTCAAAAGGGAGGAGTAATTAGAGGACCTGAAATCTAGGGAGTTGGTCGAATCGGATAATCTGATAATCGGGTAATCTGATAGTCGGGTAATCTGATAATCGGGTAATCTGATAGGACAAAATCAATGATTAAATGATTAATATTCAAGCCAATTGATTGAATGTAATCTGAAATCTAGTCTAAAAAATTGGGGATCTGAAGTCTAGTCTAAGGAATTGGGAATCTGAAATCTAGTCTAACAAATTGGGAATCTGAAGTCTAGTCTAAGGAATTGAGGATTGGGAAGGATGCTGTAAATCTAGGGAGGGGGAGGAATGATATGTCCGAGGGAGGAGGGTGTGGCCGAAGATAGGAGTTGAGGAGTTGAGGAGTTGAGGAGTTGAGGTATTGAGAATGGAAGCCAATGCACAATAGATGGTTTGGAGCACTTGTCAGTCAACGTAATCAAGTCAAATTAACAAGTCTTCTAGAAATCAATGTAAATGTTTCTTTGAATCAGTCTAAAATCAGTCTAAAATCAGTCTAAAATCAGTCTAAAATCAGTCTAAAATCAGTCTAAAATCAGTCTAAAATCAGTCTAAAATTAGTCTAAAATTAGTGTAAACTTATTGCAAACTTTTTGCAAACTTTTTGCAAACTTAATGTAAGACAATTGATCCAAACAATTGTTTTCGGATTGTATACTGATTGTGTTTGTCAATCTGTCCAATCTGTCCAATCTGTCCAATCTGTCCAATCTGTCTAATCTGTAGAGCCTGTCTCTCTGTCTCTCTGTCTAATCTGTCTAATCTGTCTAATCTGTCTAATCTGTTATCTCTGTTCAACCTGTGTTTGTAGAACCTGTCTAATCTGTCTAATGTGTGTGTCTAGGCAATCTCGGTATTGTAGAAAATCTGGAGGATTTTTTAACGAAAGAATTGAAACGGTAGGCTGCTCGACGGTTTGGCTTGGAATGCTTTGTGTTTGCTGGTAGAACCGTTGAGCGTTGAGAGATGATAGAGACGGCCGTGCACCCGTACACCGGTACACTTTTACACCTTTACACATTTGAACATTTACACCCGTACATCAGTACACCAGTACACCCGTACACCCGTACACCCATCACCTATCGGAAACCAACTAAAAGACGAATTGACATTGAATCTCCTGATGCATTGACTCCATTGACTCCATTGACGCCTGATTTAACGCGCAAGAATATTTCATGTTTCAAGCCGTTTTATCGACGACGCTTTTAACATTCATCTCATTGAAAAGCGTTTATAGACGGAGGTCTCAAAACTCACTGCGCAAACTTTTAATTCTCTAATCACTTCGGTGACCTCTCTCTTGGAGTTTTTCCACTTCATTCGTGAAGTTTTCTCCGAAAAACCATTTATAGACTTGTAGCCTATGAATAAACGTATATATATATACGCCTCAGAAAAATAAAAACCCCAGTGATCCCGATTGGGATGTTGAGCAAAAAAAAAAAAAAAAAAATAGCACCCCTTTTTTGTTTTGTTTTTTTTTGTTTTATTTTTTTTGTTTTATTTCATTTTTTTTTATTTCATTTTTTTTTTATTTTTTTTGTTTTATTGTTTTTGTTTTATTTCATTTTTTTTATTTTTTTTTGTTTTGTTTTATTTTGTTTTTTTTTTTTGAAATATCCGTCAATCACGTGACTTGGATCATGATTAACCTTTCCAATTTAATAGGTTCAAAAGCAATCAATTTCAATGCTTTTTCCCCATCACGACGGAGTCATGTTCTTCGGTCCGTTTTGTCTCCTTGATTGGTTGGTACTGCAAAACACTACTCCCAAAAATCTTTAGTTTTTTGTATATCTGTTTTTTGTTGTTGTTGTGTGTTTTTGTGTGTTTTTGTGTGTTTCTGTTAAGTTTCAGTTTTAAAGCTTCAGGTCTTTGAGGATTTGTTCTTTGTGTGCTTTGTTGTGTGTTTTTTGGTTGTGTTTTGGTTGTTTTTTGGTTGTTTTTTGGTTGTTTTTTGGTTGTTTTTTGGTTGTTTTTTGGTTGTTTTTTGATTAAACTTCACTTCTTAAACCTTGGCTGTAAAGGATCTTCTTGTATGTTGTTTTTGTTGTCTTTTGGTCAACCTTTAGTTCTGAAGCTTTAGCTCTTAAGTCTCTGTTTTTTGTGTGTATTTTTTGTGATATTTTGTGTGTATTTTTGTTGTTTTGTGTGTGTTTTTTGTGTTGTTTTTTGCTTATGTTTCTGCTAATGATTCTCCGAAATTTTGTATTTGAATATCTTTGCTTTGAGAGTCTGTTAAAGAAAAAAGTGGGTGGTGGGAATAAGACGGAAAGTGGGGGGAGCCTGGGGTTTATATAGTTCGCAGCTACGCAAAATGGCTGCGAAATCTGGTATGCTCATTTTTCTGGTCCGACTCACATAATGTTCTTGCAGTCGGCACAAAGCACAGACGACATTTTTTATTTATGGTAGAGTGGGTTTATTGATATGTTCCTTAGCCTAATGAACAATTAGTTTTGTTTTCAGACCCACCCTTAAAATGTTCACTTAGGCTAGTTTTCAGACCCACCCTTAAAATGTTCACTTAGGCTAGTTTTCAGACCCACCCTTAAACTGTTCACTTAGACTAGTTTTTAGACCCATACTTAGACTCAACAGTGAGATTAGAGTGGGTGCTAAGAAGAATTGCTGCGAAAATATATGGGGGGATACGCGGCCTTAAGTACCCCAGAGGAGATGCGCATGTTTCACCTTGGTTTCAGTAAATCCCTCAAGGGTTACCCGACGCCGCAACTGGAATATAAAACATATAAGACCAGCCAGTTCCCCCCCCCCCCCCCCCCCCCCCCCCCCCCCCCGCTAAACGCATGCATAACGTTTTTTCTGTATGGCATGTTACGGTATTGGAATACACTTCTGATATACAGGTTTGTTTCGAAGAACTCCAGAATCGTGCTCAAGCCCGTTAATGCATTTACAGTATGATCAATTTTTATGGAGATTCACAGTATTATCAATGTTTATAGATTTACAGTTTGATCAAACTGTTATACTTTTTTTAGAGTACGGTCAAATTTGATGTCGATTTGGTGACACTGTATATAGATAGTATTATTACCCTGTGCAGTCCGAGTGCGACTTTTATGTCGGACAAAGACCTCTAAAGTTGTCCGAATTGTCGAAATTAAAAGTTGTCCGCCAAGTTGTCCAATATGTTAGAATTCTTATGCGACTCGAGGCTTTAGCCTGTATCTCGTCAGGATTAAGCTTCTAACGTGCTTATAATCGTAAGGGGATTTTTCCAGGAACGATGACCTAATGGTGTTCTGGAATATATACTCTGTTGGGCTACTGATGGTAGGAACTCGCCCAGACAGTTAATAAGAGTAGTATTGGCCACTTGGATATTTCTAGGAGGTTAATGCATTCTCCTTAGTAAAGCTATTTTTAAGTCAGTGGAGTTCTGGCCTGTTCATGACTAGGCTTATGTCCCCTTTTATACCTCTGGAAAGATGCTGGGTTTAGACTCTTGTCTTTTAGTTCCGTTGGAACCCCGCTTTCGTGCTGCGTAGCTTTTCATTGTTCTGAGTTCCGTTAGAACGTCTTATTTTTGGATTCCTTTGGATTCCTTTGGATTCCTGCACTCTGTCGAGTCCAATTCCATATCTAACACAATACATGCGCGCCAGCTTGTTGTGGGAGCGACTAAAAACCACTGTCGCACTGGTTTTATACAGTGTTTTTCGAAAGTACTCAAACCAGCGAGACAAAATGTTCGATCCTAAAAGACAAAAAGTTCAAACCAAAAAGACAAAATGTTCGAGCCAAAAATGGTTCAAGCCACACTAGCAAAATTAAACAAACCAATACCCCATAATCCCCCAAACAAGGTCTTCAAAGCAATCATATCTTCAGATATCATTCACGCACTCTAGCAATTTGCTTTTACATATATATATATATATATATATATATATCATGATAGTATGGAACTAGTGGTTTGAACAATGGTATAACTAATGGCCTAGCAAGTGGTATAAATAATGGCCTAGAGAGTGGTTTCAAAAATGGTCTCAACGGTGGGGGGGTCTTTGTTCTTATATGTTCCGATGCGCGGATGGCTGTAAAAATCAGAGTGGCGGAAATGAGGGGCTGTTGCGCGGGTGGCTGTAAATCAGAGAGTGGTGGCAAATGAGGGGATGTTGCGAACAAAATATATAAATAGAGCGCTATCCCCTCGAAACAATTTTCTCTCGCCAATACAAATTCATACCAGTTGATGTTCCATCCGTCTGTGTTGACCTATGATTGGACCCTGATTGGTACTGAAAGACTCCCAAATGTCTAACATATGAAACAATCCTTTAGATTTAGATTCTTTAGATTTAGATTCTTTAGATTTAGATTCTTTAGATTTAGATTCTTTAGATTTAGGAATTCAGAGTGTTGAATTCTAATGAAAGTTGGGGTGAAATATTAATGCCCTTTTGGTTTAAAAGATTGTGCGAAGAGTTAGGAAACTTTTTTGAATCATTGGTTGGTTTAATTTTGCTAGTGTGGTTTGAAACATATTGTCGCACTGGTTTGAAACATTTTGCTGCGCTGATTTTAATAATTTTGAAAACTACTGCAGTTATGAAAAACACGCCAGTATCAACTTCCTTCCTAATGGATACTAAAACTCTCTAGTCTCAATGTACTTCTCCATTTCTGTTGGACTCTTTTTGTTACTGCAAGTGCTCTGTTTAATATGTTCACCCACCAGTGGTTCTCCAAAGGGAGGAGACGGAAGGAATCGGACTACTTAAGTAGGTGGCAGTGAAGAAGAAGACTCTTAACATATTATTCTGGTACCCCAAATTCATCCCATTCTTTCTGTATACATTTATGGTATACATTTTTGGTGGTATACTTTTTTTGGTGGTATACTTTTTTTGGTGGTATACTTTTTTTGGTGGTATTTTTTTTTGGTGGTATATATCTTTATGGTATGTATTTTTTTTTGGTATATATCTTTATGGTATATATTTTTGGTGGTATATATTATTGGTGGTATACATTTTTGGTGGTATATATTTTTGGTGGTATATATTTTTGGTGGTCTATATTTTTGGTTGTATGTTTTTGGTGGTACATATTTTTGGTGGTACATATTTTTGGTGGTATATATTTTTGGTGGTGTATTTTTGGTGGTGTATTTTTGGTATATATTTTTGAATGGTCTTATAAAAAGGAACACCATAAACTATTATAGTGGGGTGAACTTTCACATGACCAAAGTTACCAAAGTTACCAAAGTTGCGTGGGTGGCTGCCGTGCTAGAGAGAGAACAAGTGCTGTTTTCTCAACAGTATAAAGTAGTACCTGGGGGGTGATGCATATAAGCCAGGTTATTTCTGTAACACCAACACTAAGCTAATCTGAAACCTTTAACCAATTGATTCTCTGAGACACTCAAAATTTGCTAATCAGAATCACCTTTTTTTTTTGAAACTTTAAACACAAAAAATGGACTGTCCTGCATATACGCACCACACCCATACATTTCCTCTATTTCACCTACTTCACCAGAAATACCACCCAAAAATGTAGTATCCTTAATCCGTTTCTCAAATCCAGTTTATCTATATAAAGTGGAAATTACTATATTAGGTAGGACCAGTATTCAGGAACAAAAGATTATTGATTTCGTTTGGTCACGTGAGGGTCACGTGGCGCGGATGAGTGTTCACAAAATTTTCTCTCGTCTCCTACAACCAACCATCATGTCCGACACGCCCAACGCCGACAAAGTGGCCCAAAACTTGGACCAAACGCATCTCAATGATGACTCCGCAAACTACAATCCAGGAGCAGCCCAAGCGTTCGTGCCTTCTGGCGGCTACCTGCAGTACCAGGCCCCAGCCCTGAACCAGTACCAAAATCAGTACCAAAACCAGTACCAGAACCAATACCAAAATTACAACCAGGGTGGCAACCAGTATCAGAGTTACAATCAGTACCAGAATGGTAACCAAGGCGGCAACCAGTACCAGAATTACAACCAGTACAATTCTTACGGCCAGTACCAGAACCAGAACCAAAATCTGTACAATTCCTACAATCTGTACAATGCCTACAACCCCCAGGCCCAGGCTCCTGCACAGGGAATGTCTTTGGCTGACTACCAGAAACAGCAATCTGCACAGAGCACCTTGAACAAGCCAAAGAAGACCTTGAAGTTGGCTTCTTCCAGTGGTATTAAGTTGGCCAACGCCTCCAAGCCTGCAGAAAAGAAGGACGAGAAGAAGGAGGAGAAGCCTGAACAGAAGAAGGTCGAGGAGAAAAAGGTAGAGGAGAAAAAGGTAGAGGAGAAGAAGGTCGAAGAGAAGAAGGTGGAAAAGAAGGTCGAAGAGAAGAAGGTGGAAAAGAAGGTCGAAGAGAAGAAGGTGGAAAAGAAGGTCGAGAAGAAGGCCGAGAAGAAGAAGGAGTCTACGCCTGCACCTGAACTTGTCAAGGTCGAAGATGAAGTGGACCCTGAAGTGCTCAATGAAATGTTTGGAGGCAAGGACCACGTGTCCATCATCTTCATGGGCCATGTGGATGCAGGAAAGTCCACCATGGGTGGAAACCTTTTGTATTTAACTGGAGCTGTGGACAAGAGAACTGTGGAGAAGTACGAGAGAGAGGCTAAGGATGCTGGAAGACAGGGTTGGTACTTGTCCTGGGTCATGGACACCAACAAGGAGGAGAGAAGTGATGGTAAAACCATTGAGGTTGGAAAAGCATATTTTGAGACCGATAAGCGGAGATACACCATTTTGGATGCTCCTGGACACAAGATGTACGTTTCCGAGATGATTGGAGGTGCTTCGCAAGCCGATGTGGGAATCTTGGTGATTTCTGCCAGAAAGGGAGAATACGAAACCGGTTTTGAAAAAGGTGGTCAAACTAGAGAACATGCCCTTTTGGCCAAGACCCAAGGTGTCAACAAAATCGTGGTTGTGGTCAACAAAATGGACGATCCCACCGTGGAATGGTCCCAGGACCGGTACAAGGACTGTACCACCAAGTTGGGGCTCTTCTTGAAGGGAATTGGCTACGCCAAGGAAGACATTGTGTTCATGCCTGTATCTGGTTACACCGGTGCAGGATTGAAAGAAAGAGTCAACAAAAAGGACTGTCCATGGTACGACGGCCCCTCTTTGCTAGAGTTCTTGGATGACATGAAGACTGTCAACCGTCACGTCAACGCCCCTTTCATGTTGCCCATTTCCGGCAAAATGAAGGACATGGGTACCATTGTGGAAGGTAAGGTTGAATCGGGTCACATCAAGAAAAACGCCAGTTTGTTGATGATGCCTAACCGGTCTACTGTGGAGGTGGTGACCATCTACAATGAGACTGAGCAAGAGTGTGACGCAGCCTACTGTGGAGAGCAGATCCGGTTGAAGTTGAAGGGTGTGGAAGAAGAAGACATTCAACAGGGATACGTGTTGACATCTCCCAAGAACCCCGTGAAGACCGTCACGCGGTTCGAGGCCCAAATTGCCATAGTGGAGTTGAAGTCTATCTTGTCCAATGGTTTCTCGTGTGTCATGCACTTGCACGCAGCCATCGAAGAGATCAAGTTCGTGGAGTTGAAACACAAGTTGGAGAAGGGTACCAACCGGAAGTCCAAGAAACCTCCAGCTTTCGCCAAGAAGGGTATGAAGATCATTGCCGTGTTGGAGTCCTCGGAGCCAGTGTGTGCTGAGACATACAGTGACTACCAGCAATTGGGCCGGTTCACGTTGAGAGACCAAGGTACCACCATTGCCATTGGAAAGATTACGAAGTTGTTGTGAGACATGGAGAGATATAAATCATAAATTTAGTGTGAATGGGGACCTGTAGCGAGGGAGAGCTTGCTGAAAATGTCTAGGAGGTTCTCGATGCCCTGTAAAATGTTGTCATCAGGGCCTTGGCCGGGAATATACTTTGCATGGGCAAAGTCGATCATATGGAGTGACGAAAGACCAGAACCATGGTGGTTTGATTGGGTGCTGTTTGATGAATCACTATTAGTATCATCATCAAACGGGTCCTGCACATAAGCGTCGTTCTGGTAGTAGGTGGCTTCATCCCAGCCACAAGTGCCCAAGTCAGCATCATAAATAAAGCAAAGCGATCCTGATTTGATACGCACCTCAGTATCCAAAAGACAATTGTATAGAAGCTGTAGACGTTGATGGAAACGAGTAATCAAGGCATGTTTTAGGTGGTGTACGGGTGTGAAGAAGAAATCAATCGCCCCAGCAACTGTTTCCACTGTAAGAGACCTGCCAAAGTTCTTATTAAAAGAAATATAGCCATTAGACGAAGAAATGGTCTTTTCAAAGCCAGGAAAAAACAGGGGTACATCACCACACCCGTACATCTTCATGCCACAGATCCTGAACCCCAAACTACCACTTGTAGTGGACATACTAACGTTTTGTAGTCTCTGGCGTTTTTCTTCCGTAACTGTATCGTCCACTAAGATAGACCCTAGCTTGATATCTAGGATGCACGGGTGTACGTGGCCATAGTATAAGTTCAGTAGCACTAAGTATTGCGGTGACTGCAAGTCCCTTTCCCCCAAATTCTTTTCTTCAACTTTTTCTTCAGCCTTTGCTTCAACTTTTTCTTCAGCCTTTGCTTCAACTTTTTCCTCAACATTTCCTCCAGATTTTTCTCCAGATTTTTCTGTGCCCTTTTCTGTTCCCTCTTCTCCAACATCTTTTGGGACAACTCTTTTTAGGTCATTCTTGAAATCCACTGGATTCAGAGCATTCAAAGAATCTTCTTTTAATTGTCCTTCATATAAGGTGCCCATGAAAGTGGGAATCCAATGGGAGAGATGGTCACCCAATGGAGCATCGGAGTAAGGAGTGCTGGTGTAAAAGTCGATTTCCTGTTGAGTGGTTTTCTTAGCAAACACTGCTCCAGCCGTCATACTCCCATCGTGGCCCGCAGCTTGGTGTTCTGACGGAACAAACCTCATCCAACCAGTCCTAGTCCTTGTATTAGTCTAGTATTAGTCCTTGTATTAGTCCTTGTATTAGTCCTAGTAATAACACTAAGTATTAGTACTGAGTATTAGTCTTGGGCACTGAGTATAAACACTGAGTACTTAGTAGTAGGGTGTAGGGGTGTGGGTGTGGGTGTAGACTGTATGGATGTGTGGGTGTATGGATGTAGTAGTGCAGTAGTACTATTATGCAGTCCTGGTGTATAGTGTAGTATTGTATGGTTTATTGTAGTGTAGTGAGTATCAGTATACTGTGTAGTGTAGCGTGTAGTGTGAGAATGAGTAGTGTGTGAGTGTGAGTATGGGTGGTGAGACCGGTTATGAGCCCTGGGATGGAAGGTAAGGGTTTTTTAGATCTTCCTTGGGTTATATGCACTCTCCAAAGAAACGATCCCCTTTTTTTTGGTGAAATTTAAAACACTTTGGTAGAAATTTATGGTGGGTCTATTCTGCCATGGTAGTATTGGGAGTGGGAAGGACGAACTCGCACCACTGGTATGGTTATGAGCACTGCGCAGCCATTCTTTTTATACCCGCGCTTTTCCAAGTCTCCCTGCTCAACATCACACTGCGCTACAAATAGACGGAACTACTGTCAACGAGTACCTAGCGGGTACGGATGCAAGTTACTTCGTGGATATGCTGTATGCAGACCAGTGACGTGCAGTGTACACAGGTCCATCGTGGGTGAAAACTCTTCACTTACCTCGCACCGACTAAACTCCTTGGTCTAGTAAGGCACAACTTACGTATCCCTGTATATTGTATATACTAAAATCCAAGTTGAAAACTACTAACTAAACTATTTGAATCAATAGAACTATTTGAATCAATAGAACTATTTGAATTAATAGAAAGAGTTGGGATTTGGTGAGCCACCGTCAAGGGTTACTTCCATAAACTTGGATATGTGACCATTCTTCTTCTCACGAAGAACTTATCTGGGCAAACACCAATTTTATTTCTACTAACCATTACTTTCATGTATTTGTATACAATGTAAAGTATAGAGATGTTATTAGCTGCCGAGTCACCCACTATCCCACTCCTTCACTTATTCACTTATTCACTTATTCACTTATTCACTTATTCACTTATTCACTTATTCACTTATTCACTTATTCACTTATTCACTTATTCACTTACCCACTTACTTTCTTACTCTTGGGTGTTTGATACAGGACATTACAACTAGACACTACTATAAGAGTGCAATAAGAAGACTGCAATAAGATAAAATGGCACTACACTTTACTCCAGTTAAAGCAGTTCTGGCCCCAACGTAACCTGGGTGCATTTAAAAAACGTACAAATGTAGTATTATGCTAATGTTAGTAGGAGGTTCTCATAGTAAGATATTAGCATATGTCAATAGAATGACCAGATGGAATAGTAATGACTACTCTCATCTAGTATTATCTACCACTACAGTGTTTTTCAAAACCATTCAAACCAGTGCGACAACACAATTCAAACCACACTAGTAAAATTAAACAACCCAATAGTTCGACAAATTACTGTTTTTACCACTTAATAAAGACTTGACATAAACAGTTTTTTTCAAATCCTTGACCCTTAACAAGTTTTAAGTCGTAAGTACGAGACTCCTTTTAATTATTGGTCTGCTTAATTTTGCTAGTCTGGTTTGAAACATATTGCTGCGCTGGTTTGAATAGTATTCAAAAAGACTGTATGTACCCCATAAGAGGCTCGCTCGATATTGGTCAACAAAGTAAACAAGCCAAAGTAAACGAGCCAAAGTAAACGAGCCAAAGTAAACGAGCCAAAGTAAACGAGCCAAAGTAAACGAGCCAAAGTAAACGAGTACTTCTCCAAAACCAGGTAAATTTCCAATACGTTTACATACAGGTTGAGCTACTTGCAATTTTCCTAAAGTCAAGTTTAGATTTATAACCTTGTAATGATTCTCCATTCACTTTGACAGTGTTGGCAACGTCTTCTCCACTTTTTACTAAGAAATAATATACAGTAACCTGCTTCACCGTCATTGCTAATACTCTTTCTTTTTTGCATAGGAAAGATAACAAATAACCTCAGCCTTATAAGCTTTACATCCTTGGTAACTATTCTACGATTTACCTTCGATCCATATCCTAACCGCTTTTTTGAGCTTCACCAAAATTATCCTCTTTCTATCTTCATACATTGATTCATGGCCTCCCCGTATTTATTGAACTGAATCTGAATGTTATCCTTGTCTTGGTAGATATGTTATGTTCTTTATAACGTAAATTGCCTTAAACTTATATTCGTTGATGGTTCCTCAAAGAGGAATATGAGAAGTTCTTTTATGTTTTTGAAGAGAGAAAGTGGCACCGAAAAACTCTCCACCAGAACAATGGAAGTATTGTTTTTGGAATGTGCAAAAGGGGCCTCTGATTCACCAGTTGTCACAACAACCAAATACCCTGTCACGCCATTTGTAGTCGACACTACTACCAGAATCGGACATCCTAGGCTCCATTTTATTGTATCTATAGGTAGTGTTCTACCTATGTGGATCTAACAAGATAGTTTTTTTTTTTTTTTTTTTTTTTTTTTTTTTTTTTTTTTTTTTTTCTTTTGCTCTGTTGTACTACATATTGCCTATATGTAATTTACCCTTATATTTAAGGGGTAAGTATTATTTCGATTGTATTCTTATTTATTATACTTATCTGTCATTTAAGACATTTAATATCTCATCGCCCCGCATTTGATCTTGCTTCTTCCAGATATTCATTTTGCATCTGACAACTCCAACTTGGCCATATTACTCTTCCTATTACTATTACTATTACTATTACTATTACTATTACTATTACTATTACTCTTCCTATTACTCTTCCTATTACTATTACTATTACTATTACTATTACTATTACTATTACTATTACTATTACTATTACTATTACTATTACTATTACTATTACTA
>NLAW01001993.1:0-11439 GCA_002370915.1 Metschnikowia lochheadii | reverse complement strand
TAGTATAGTATAGTGTAGTATAGTATAGTGTAGTATAGTATAGTGTAGTATAGTATAGTGTAGTATAGTATAGTATAGTATAGTATAGTATAGTATAGTATAGTAGTATATAGTAGTATTGTATAGAGTAGAATAGGGTAGAGTGGAGTAGAGTAGAGTAGAGTAGTATAGGAAAAATAAAAAGTAGAAGCCCTTCCACTCCAAATTAACCTTTTAGGAGTATTTCAACTGGAATTAGTAGAGCACATTTGCAACATTGACCAATCTATACATTGTCTATATGTCAGAGATTGCTTATAGATCGTAGACCATAGCTCATACGCTGTAGATCATAGACTATAGAGAGATTTGACAGTAGAGCCACATGAACATAGAATCATGTAACACAATAGCATGGCGATAGCACCACAATGGATTTTGGCAATGAACATATGACACAATTCACAGTAGTACCATGTTTCAGTGGTAGGTAGCGTAGTAGTATAGAAGACGATATAGAGTAGATGGTATGTATTAAAATGTTTCATCCCAAATTTGATAGAACACCTTTTCGCCATTGACTAATCTTACTTTGCTCATAGGTCATAGATTGTGTATGGATAGTTGACGGTGGTAGTACACAGTGGTAGTGGATAGTGTATAGGGTACCACATGTGGTTCCCACCTTTTCCCAGTATTAAATAGGTCGTACCAAATATTAGTAGAGTATAGTATAGTGTAGCGTAGTGTAGAGAGTAGTGTAGAAAGTAGTGTAGAGAGTAGTGTAGAAAGTAGTGTAGAGAGTAGTGTAGAGTAGTGTAGAATAGAGAGTAGTATAGTAGTATAGTAGTATAGAGTAGTATAGTAGTATAGTAGTCGGGAGAAAGGCAGATGGGAGAAAATGAGGGTCGCACTTTGCATCCACAGTGAGCCACGTTTTCGCAGGAAAGCCACTCTTTCTCATGAGCCACTTCCACACTTCCACACTCCCACACTGAACCACTTTTCTAATCGACTATCACCCACTATACGTACTCCACACCCAGCCACAGAATTCATTTTCAAGCTCCCCTCACTTTAACCCACAGAGCACAGAGCAACTGAAAGAGGTATAAGAAAATTGGCTTCTCTAAGCTTTACTGGTCTATCATAAAGGAGTAATAAGTAATAGCAGGTGCTTCCAGGTGCTTCCAGGTACTTTCAGATGCTTCCAGGTACTTGCAAGTATTTGGTTTTAAGACATGCAGTAGGAGATAAACTTTAATACAGGCGAGAAGGGTGGAAGCTGCGACATAATACCAAAACAGGCTAGTACTGGCATACGTTTTGGTCTCAAATGGAAAGAGATGTATCNACGTTTTGGTCTCAAATGGAAAGAGATGTATCATTCACTGTTTCTCTCAGTTCACTCCAAAGTCACTCTCAATTCATTCCAAGTACACTGTTGACTCTAAGTTCACTCAAAATATTTCACTTCAAATAGTTCACAGTTCACTCTAAGTTCACAGTTCACTCTAAGTTCACAGTTCACTCGAAGTTCACAGTTCACTCTAAGTTCACAGTTCACTCTAAGTTCACAGTTCACTCTAAGTTCACAGTTGACTTTAAATTCACAGTTGACTTTAAATTCACTGTTCGCTATACAGTGTTTATCAAAAGTATTGAAACCAGTGTGACAAAATGTTCCAAAGTAGCACTGCAAAACGTTTCGAATCAAAAAGACAGAAAGGTTCAAAGCAGCGTGGCAAACGATTCAAACCACTCTAGCAAAATTAAACAAACCAATACACATAATCCCAAACAAGGTCTTCAAACCAATCATCTCTTCAAACCAATCATCTCTTCAAACCAATCATATCTTCAGATATCAATTCATGCATTCTAGCAATTTGCTTTTGTGTATATATCATGATAGTTGCTTTTGTATATATATATATATCATGATAGTATGGAACTAGTGGTTTAAACAAAGGTATAAGTAATGGCCTAGAGAGTGGTATAAATAATGGTGTAGAGAGTTTATTTGGGTCTTGGTTGCCAACCAAATTCAGTGCAGATGTACCATCACCACCACCACCAGATCAAGCCTCCAAGTTGTTCCTATCAAAATGATCTGTATCTTCAGGGCATACCAGATTAGGAGTATTTGACGAATGTTCTTAATGGTTGTTTGAGCCTCAAAAAAATATCACCTCCATGTTCGCGACTATCCGCATTGTTTGTTATAGTGAACGTCCACCTTGTAAAGGGCGAGTTCCGATTTGAGAGTCAATTATTTCGTGCAATAGCCCTTATGACTGATTTCCTTCTTTTCCATGAACTGGGTCATTATTCAAGAGAGATGTATCATTTTGATGCAGGAGGTACAATCCCACCTCGGAGAACTTTTCTGCATTCTGGAAATTTCGCCCAAACTGAATATACCATTTAGTATTATTGTAAAGGTGACAAGAGTAAGATTGTTTATTTAAAACCCTATAAATGGGTGTCAATGGTGGGGGTCTCTGTTCTTATATGTTGCGGTGCGCGGATGGCTGTAAATCAAGAAAGTGGGGGCTGTAAAACAGAGAGTGGGGGCAAATGAGAGGCTGTAAATCAGAGAGTGGGGGCAAATGAGGGGCTGTTGCGAACCAAGAATATAAATAGAGCGCGATCCCCCTCAAACCGGTTTTCTCTAACCACCAATAGAAATTCATACCAGTTGATGTTCCGTTCCCTTTTTTGACCCTTGATTGGTACTACATCACTCCCAAATGTATTACATTATAATATGAGGCAATGGTCCAGATTTAAGGTTTCAGAATGTTGAATTCTAATGAAGCTTGGTGTGCAACATCATGCCATTTGGTTTGAAAGACTATGCGACGGGAGGGGTACGTAACTTTTTGACTTATTGGTTTGTTTAATTTTGCTAAGTGTGGTTCGAAACATCTTGTTGCGCTAGTTTGAATAGTTTTGATAAAAACACTGTATAGGGTGTGGGAATGGGATGTACTGTTTCAGCTTTTCCTCTTTCTATATTGATACATTATTTCCCATAGTATTTATTAGGTGTTTTTGTGCAGCACCTTATATAAGTAACAGTTGATTTTTAGTTATATTTAGCTATAGCAGCAAGCATAAAATAGACTAGTCACAAGTATAAATAAAGCAGTCCATATCACAAACTAAAACAGGCTATAAATTAGTATATGAAACAAACCACCAACTTCAAATTCACTGTTCACTCCAAATTCACTATTGACTCTAAGTTATAACTGTAGATTGTGACTCCAATCACATTATGAATCTCTTATAATAATCTTGGGATCATCACCAGTGAACTCTAGCTGCTTCAAATGAATTCTCTTTCACATCTGGTTTCATATGTTGATTCAATCACTGTTCAGTTCACGTGTTAGTCCAATCACTTTAAGTTCACGTGTTAATCCAACCACTGCTAGTTCAATCACTGCTAGTTCAATCACTGTTAGTTCACACTTTCACACTTGGAAAACCCTGTCAAAGTGTATGGTAAGATCTCCACTTATAATTAGATGCAGTGAATCAGAATCAGTCCGGTTCAATTTGCGTTTCTGATACTAAAAGTCTTGTTTCTGTCTTGTTTCGGGGACTCACAGCTCTTTGGCTATTCTCAACTTGAAAACATTGGTCCGGTGACGTTTTGTCGGCCTTAGTTAAATCAATATGAAGCAGAAGTCGCGTGATTCCATAACACCATCTCATCAGTCACAATTTCCTCAGTCACCTTCTCCTCAGTCACAATTTCCTCAGTCACAATTTTCTCAGCCATAATTTCCTCAGTCACCTTCTCCTCAGTCACCTTCTCCGCAGTCACTATTTTAGTCACCATGGTACAAAGCACCAGGTCAGAATTTTGTAAGCCTGAGTACCAGAATGGAGTATAGACAGTCTCCTCATAAGGACTTGGCAACAACTGGCTGGATACGCTGACTTCCCTGCCAACTAAAGAAGTAGCCTGAATCCCTCATTTTGAGATATCATCAACCAACAAAAATACCTTCGTATATGAACGTTTCTCAAGAATCTAACACGGTTCACTCTTATTGGTTCAAAAGTATAATGATGGCACGATCTTTGAATCAGCCATTATCATTCGAAAGTACCACTTCCCTATTATCTGTCTCATCTTTCAGAGACAACGGATGATGGAATTGTACAGCCGAAAAGTTAACACAGTGATTAAAAATTTCAATATTGAGTTTTAATACGACCAGCTGCTAACTCAGGTTGTCCTGAAGAAACGTCCACACATTTGTAGACACCAACGCATTCCCGTTGAGATTCCCAAATGGAGATTCCCCAAATGAAATCTAGAAATGGGATCTTCTGTGAATTTTGATGGTTTGATAATGGAGGTTTCTTCTCCGACATGTCTTCATTTGTTAACAAAGTTTTCATCTCCGTCTGGGTAATTGGACCAACCAACCAAGAACTTTCTATCCCTAGGGACACCACCCCCAGACACATATCGCCTCATCCTGGTAGTACATCTGATCGCCGGTGTACAAGTCCGCCGGTGTACAAGTTCGTCATGTGACTTGGCTGTCTGACAAGTAGACAATTGGTCCTGGACATCGGTCCCAATACCCACACTTAATAACTTTTTCATGCAGTAGGTCCAACAGATTTGGACCAGCCTTCTCATTTGTCGATAAATCTTCGTGCAGTAAGTCAGGTACAGATGAACCAACATCCACACGTGTCTGAACCTCAGGTTCACGAACCAAGAATAATCCATATTCCGGTTCAACACACGATAATATATTAGATCTCTTCTTTGAAAAGAAATGCCCCTTCCATCCTTTCCGTTACAGCATCCTGAAATAAGCTGCATCGTTTCAGTAATATCATTCGGAACAAATATCTTCATTTGCTTGCACAGAATACGACTTCCCAGCATCATTGAAGCCAGAGAACTGCACTCTGTCCCCGAGGTCTAGGGCCAGTCCTGCCCCTCTATGTCGAGGTCAAAGCATAGTCTTGCACCCCGTCCCCTAGATCTTAGCACAGCCCTGCCCCGCTAGGTCTAGACATAGCACTATCCTAGAACTAAGTTTGGAACCACATTTAGGAGTTGGTAACGTGACACCCCTGACCCAAACTTGTAACTCTCCATTGATGGTGGAGTCTGGTCATGTTCTTGCCATAAAGGATTTATTGCATTCTTTTCATTGAATAATTTTTGATGCGAAGAATGAGGGATACGAAATAACTTCTCAAATCCTTTTCATCACAGAGTTGCTCAAGTGGCTGAAGTGGTTCAAGTGGCTCAAGTTGCTCAAGTGGCTCAAGAGGCTCAAGTGGTTCAAATGGCTCAAATGGCTCAAATGGTTCAAATGGCTCAAATGGCTCACTTCTGAATACATCCCCATTCTCCAACTTCAATTCTGTGTGTAGTTCCTTTTCTAAAACCTCATTTCACTTTCACCCAACAACTGTTAGTGTATGATCCGAACTTGCTCACACTGTATGCCAAGGCTGGGCGACTGATGTTCGCTAACCGATTGTATGGCCCGAGTAGTTCTTGATATACTCTTATAAATCTGGCGTCTAATGGTTTGGAATTTGTACCATGGTAGTAGATGTTCATGGGAACATTATGGTTGTGGTTGGGAACGGATTCCTTGAGTTTGATGAGTAAGTCCTCGATGTATGGTCGGTGGTGTATTTCGAAGCCACGTTCGGCTTGCTCGATCTGTAGACCGCAAAACTTGTACACTCGCTTAAGGTCTTTAAGCTTGAACCTTGCTTTGTTTGTCATGTCATGTAACTTTCGAACTTCTCGTAGCCCAAAAACTGCCACTCACCGGAACAAGGAGGAATTGCCAAGCCTTTGTTCAGTTTTGACTCCGTCAAGTCCAAAAAGAAGACGAGGAGACGGCCATAAGAAGAATCAGTCTGATCAGTGACATCAAACTAAAGGCAATTGAGCATATCTTTGCGCAAGAGCTGTGCAAACTGTTTATTGGACAACCGACAAAAAAAACAAGCGTGGTGAGTTTAAGACTAGGTCTAGACTGGGTCTGAAATCCAGCATCCTGTAAAAACACCCACGAGTGCGGCCAAGTTAGTTTCATGACCTTGGCCTTCCTGGATGGAGAAGGTTATCCAAAAAAAAAAAAAAAAAAAAGCCTGCTTCCCCTTTCAGTCTTCATTATTATCCACTGCCTTCCCCATGTATCAGTTGCAATATTTTTTTTTTTTTTTTTTGGAACAACAGATGAAAATGTGACACCACCGTAGACACCTTCAGCTTTAACTCCATGAGGTTCTTTAACATCAGCCTCATTCGGTGATTAAAGTCCGTGATGATCTCATTGAGTTCCTTCATCAGTTTACACATCTGGACACATAAGCCACTACCATAGCTAGCCAGATCTGCATAATCACCCAAAACAAGGACACCCAAAAAGAAGGACACCCAAAAACAAGGACACCCAAAAACAAGGACGCGTCAATGGAAGAGTTATCGTTGTTGGTAAATAAAGGTCGTCTAGTTTGTGGGATAGTGTGACCAGGAGGAAATCAAACACTGTAATCTAAGACTCGGCCACATGTTCCATGACCACCGAGAAAGATGTTGGCCATACCAGCACCAAGATGGAGAGGTTCAATATCAGTATCAGTATCAGTATCAGTATCAGTATCAGTATCAGTATCAGTATCAGTATCAGTATCAGTATCAGTATCAGTATCAGTATTAGTATCAGTATCAGTATCAGGGACTGTAAAAAGGGACTGTGAAAAGGGACTGTAAAAAAGGACTGTAAAAAAGGACTGTAAAAAAGGACTATAAAAAGAACCTAAAAAATGGCCAAACTCTTCAAGTAGTCATCAGAACGCTGGATAAAAAGCGGATTGGTCAACCTCAGCTCTCCAAACTCAACACTACTCAAGGGATTCAGCACAATGTTCTTGACAAATATCTCCGCATATAAGTGCCATAGTTGTGGTTGTAAGTTATCCAAAGATAAATCCAGTACCAAAGCAAACTTGAAATTACTAAGAGATTCCAAAAAATGCACACGGTATTGTCCGGTACTGAAAGACCGAAGTAAGTTGTCCTGTTGAGGAAAGTTGTGCTGTTGAAGCGAGTTGTCCTGTTGAAGCAGATTTTCCTGTTTAGGAAAGTTGTCCTGTTGAATCAGATTGTCTTGATTTGAAATTGGCGCCGCAAGTTTGGCCAGGATGTTTTTAAGAGAGTATATAGTGCCAAAGAGAAGCTGTGCCATATCACTTGTATTGGACCGGTTAACTGCATCCAGCGATGTAGAGCGGTCGAATTCCCGGGCGTATATGCAGTTGCAGTGACGGTCAAAGATGTAGAACGAGTAGATGGTCATTGGTGTGTGTGTGTGTGTGTGTGACTGTAGAGTGTGAGACTGTAGAGTGTGAGACTATAGAGTGTGAGATTGTAGTGTGAGAATGTGGGACGTTAGACCCGTACACCAGCACTATACAGTGTTTTTCAAAACTATTCAAACCAGGCTCCAGATTTAAGAATTCAGAATATTGAATTCTAATGAAAGTTGTTGCTTGAAACATTCCGCCATCTGGTTTGAAAGACTCTGTGAAGGGGTACGGACGTTTTCAATTATTGGTTTGTTTATTTTTGCTAGTTCTGGTTCCAAACATTATGCCCCCCCCTCCACACACACACACACCCCATATAGCTAAAAGCCCAATGATCTTGTTTCCTGCAGAACAAAATGTTGAAATTTATATCTCGAAACAACAGAGTTTCTGTAAAGTATTTCTTACTAAGTGCTAAAGCAATCTAAAAACCAATATGTTTCAAACCACACTAGCAAAATGTTTCAAACCACACTAGCAGAATTACAGTCTTTTTGAATACTATTCAGACCATCGCTGCAATATGTTTCAAACCAGACTAGCAAAATTAAGCAGACCAATAATTAAAAGAAGTTTCGTACTTACGACTTAAAAATCGTTAAGGATCAAGGATTTGAAATCAACCGTTTATGTGAAAGCTTTATTAAGTATTAAAAGCAGTAATTTCCCGAACTATTGGGTTGTTTAATTTTGCTAGTGTGGTCTGAATCGTTTTGTCGCGCTGGTGTGAATCGTTTCGAGAAACACTGTAAACAAACCAATGATTCAATTCAAAAAAGTTTCGTAACTCTTAGCACAATCTTTCACACCAAAATGGCATAATATTTCACCCCAACTTTCATTAGAACTCAACCCTCTGAATTCCTAAATCTAAAGGATTGTTTCATATGTTCCACATTTGGGAGTCTATCAGTACCAATCAAGGGTGCAATCAAGGGTCAAAACAGAAGGGATGGAACATCAACTGGTATGAATTTCTATTGGTGGTGAGAGAAAATTGTTTCGAGGGGGATAGCGCTCTATTTATATTTTTTGTTCGCAACATCCCCTCATTTGCCACCACTCTGATTTACAGCCCCTCATTTACCACCATTCTGATTTACAGCCATCCGCGCACCGCAATATATAAGAACAGAGACCCCTACCATTGAGACCATTTTTTAACCCACTCTCTAGGCCACTCTCTAGGCCACTCTCTAGGCCACTCTCTAGGCCACTATTTACACCAATGTTTAAACCATTATTTCCATACTATCATGATATAAATATATATATACAAAAGCAACTATCATGATATATATATACATACAAAAGCAACTATCATGATACAGTGTTTTTCAAAGCTATTCAAACCACACTAGCAAATTAAACAAACCCATAATCCAAAAAAGGTTATAAGGCAATCCTCTAGATTTGCGATTTCGGAATATTGAATTCGACTGATGATATCTGTAAAACATTACGACATTTTATTTGAAAATCTGGGCCAAGGGGAACGAAACGTTTTGGTTTATTGGTTTGAATAGTTTTGAAAAGCACTGTATATATATATATACAAAAGCAAATTGCTAGAGTGCGTGAATGATATCTGAAGATATGATTGGTTTGAAGACCTTGTTTGGGGGATTATTATGTGGATTGGTTTGTTTAATTTTGCTAGTGTGGTTTGAATTGGTTTTCTACGCTGGTATGAACCATTCTGTCTTCTTGATTTGAAACGTTTTGCCGTGCTGGTTTGAACCATTCTGTCTTCTAGGTTCGAAAAGTTTTGTCTCGCTGGTTTGAATACTTTTGAAAAACACTGTTTCGATAATAACAAAGTTATTGTACAAAATACACTCCCTGTTTCTCAACACTCCCTGTGAAGGTTGACTCCAATATCTTTAACCTTCGGAACTCGGTAGGTATTTCTCATGAGATATTTTATCAATGCATCTATAGTCGATTTCAGCATTAATAAAATAGGACCATCATTTGATGAGTCACGATTCTTGGTCTCGTGAGATCAGCTCTGACTATGATGTGCTTATATCCTTTGAACTTGACCGTTATGGTTGTGGTTTAATTACCCATGGTAGTTAACCTGGTAATTTGATTGCAACTAGGTCAGAATGGACTAATGAGTTTTCAACTATTGTTTGCAATAACAATTTCCACACAACTGGCAAGTGCCATACACTATGGTATATCCTTAGGATTTATTGACTTCGGTCATTAGTTTCAAAGGTAAGCTAATATCAGAATCAGAATTAGCTCTAGCTTGATGTTTGACGTTTGACATTTGACGTTTGACGTTTGACGTTTGATGTCAACTGACATATGTGGTCATATGTTCGGTCGATATTGAGCAATAATGTGAAGTCCCTTCATGGCTGCCAATATCAATTCATTCCCAGAGGAGAGCGACAAAAGTCTCGAGTTTTCTGCCCAAGAAGATTAACATCGGGCTCGGAATATATCTCCCTCTCTCGAGCACTTTTTCGATCAGCTGGTAAATGAATACCGTCAACTGCCGAGCACAGAGCTTGATCATTTGACATTACTATGATCTTATACATGAAGTCTAGTACCACCATTTCCCACCCATGTTGTTTTTACCCGAGAAAATCTTGGGCCTGTCCTAAACCTTTCAATTGAAATGTGCAGCTCATCTGTCTTTCATCTTAACACATCTTTTGAAGTGTTTCCAAATAATAGTACCAAGCAAAAGTTGGTTTTGCTAAGGTTGATCGGACATAATTGCTAGACCTACTATCAGTAGACACACTACGCATGGAGGTATAAATAATTCTTCGAGAAGCCTACAAATGCAAATGACCTCTTCCTAGCCACCATAACCCCTGACTTGGACTCATACATTCACCATAACTCGTGACTTGGACTCATACATTCACCTTAACTCCTGACATGGAGTTTTAACCACCTTGCTTCACTCCACCGGTATTCACCGGTATTCACCGGTTCCCTATATATTCACCCGCATTCCCACTCATTGGGGATCCATCAACGAATGAACATAACTTTAAATGAAACTAACCCAAACTGTATAATGACAGCTCCTGAATATGTTCCAAACCATTCAGGCTGTGGAACTGAAAGTCTACTGGTACTGTGCTGAGTTTTGGGGTGTGCTGAGTCTTGGGGTGTGCTGAGTCTTGGGGTGTCCTGAGTCTTGTGATGTCCTGAGTCTTGTAATGTCCTGAACCTTGGGGGGGGTCCTGAATCTTGGGGTGTCCTGAATCTTGTAATGTCTTGAATCTTATAATGTCCTGCATATACCAAACTCCCCATCCATAACCACTACACACAAACAAACTTCCCAGCCAGGTTGAAAATCGAAAGAAAAAAGTAGTATGAAGGAAAAAAAAAAGAAGTTTTCCATGTTGAAGGGCCCTAACGGACCCCACAAATTTGGGACTGATGTCTACCACCAGCAGACAATCCATCTAACCATTCGCATCTTTAATGTATCTAAATAAGTTAACAGTTTATTTGGTGGAGAAAGAAATGACATTTTAGAAAGAATGGTAATCTAAAAAAAAAAGACTTTCGTGTTAGAATTATAATGCGACCTGGGGCGTTAAACCTATATTCGCAGGGGGTTCTAAGCTTCTAACTGCTTGTCGGGGTTTTAGATCGTTTCCAGGGACGTTGCCTAAAAGGAATATCTAAATATATCTAATGTGTAGAGGAATATACTGACGGCTACTGTGTATAGTAGGAACTCACCCGGTCAGTTGATGTAAGTAGAGATGATAATAATATATGTCGTTCAGGCTTATCTCTTGATATATATAAAGCGTGCTTAAGCTGTGGAGTTCTTCCTCTTTCAATTGAGTTGCTCCGCGACCTTTTATCGCTCACTCGACATTGCTGCCAGCATATGCTCTTTCGAGCCAATCTTGTATATATCTATCTGACCGTTCGGAGGTCCTGTATCGAGATTAGGTAAATCTCAAGTCTAACATTTCGTGTTAGACATGGAACCTACTCGATTTTCTTTAAAGTATCGCGAAGGACGTTGAACCGTGGGCGGCCCGAGGCTGCCGTCACCGATGGAACATTCAAGAAAACATACATGTA
>NLAW01001989.1:0-10260 GCA_002370915.1 Metschnikowia lochheadii | reverse complement strand
AACTTGTATTCGTTGATGGTTCCTCAAAGAGAGGAACCGGGGTGGCTTATATACCTTTGAGAGAAACGTGGAACCGAAAAACTCTCCTCCAGAACAATGGTAAGGGTTGTTCTGGAATATTCGAAAGAACCATCATAATACTTTGTACAATCTGGGCCTGGCCATTGTAACAATATTCGGACTGAGAGGCTTCATAATACCTTCATGGACAGGGCCCTGCCTATGGTGGATCTAACATTTATGGCGTAGTGGTTTTAATGTTATGTTCCTTAGCCTAAAGAACAATTAGTTTAGTTTTGTAGACCCACCCTTAAACCCTTAAACTCTTCACTTAGGCTAGTTTTCAGACCCACCCTTAAACTCTTCACTTAGGCTAGTTTTCAGACCCACCCTTAAACTCTTCACTTAGGCTAGTTTTCAGACCCACCCTTAAACTCTTCACTTAGGCTAGTTTTCAGACCCACCCTTAAACTCTTCACTTAGGCTAGTTTTCAGACCCACCCTTAAACTCTTCACTTAGGCTAGTTTTCAGACCCACCCTTAAACTCTTCACTTAGGCTAGTTTTCAGACCCACCCTTAAACTCTTCACTTAGGCTAGTTTTCAGACCCACCCTTAAACTCTTCACTTAGGCTAGTTTTCAGACCCACCCTTAAACTCTTCACTTAGGCTAGTTTTCAGACCCACCCTTAAACTCTTCACTTAGGCTAGTTTTCAGACCCACCCTTAAACTCTTCACTTAGGCTAGTTTTCAGACCCACCCTTAAACTCTTCACTTAGGCTAGTTTTCAGACCCACCCTTAAACTCTTCACTTAGGCTAGTTTTCAGACCCACCCTTAAACTCTTCACTTAGGCTAGTTTTCACACCCATACTTAGACTCAACTGTGAGATTAGATTGGGTGCTAAAAAATATTGCTGCGAAAATATATGGGGGGAATACGCGGCCTTAAGTACCCCAGAGGGGATGCGCATGTTTCACCTTGGTTTCAGGAAATCCCTCAAGGGTTACCCGACGCCGCCACTGGAATATATATAAGACCAGCCAGTTCCCCCCGCTGAACACATCCATAAGGTTTTTTCTATGGCATGTTACGGTATTGGAATATACGTCTGATATACAGGTTTGTTTAGAAGAACTCCAGAATCGTGCTCAAGCCCGTTAATGCATAATCTACTTTGCAGTACGACAGGATTAGGGGATTAGAGACACATTTCTGCCTGAACTTGTATTCGTTGATGGTTCCTTAAAGAGAGGAACCGGGGTGGCTTATATACCTTTGAGAGAAACGTGGAACCGAAAAACTCTCCACCAGAACAATGGTAAGGATTGTTCTGGAATATTCGAAAGAGACCATCTATATACGAAGTGCCCCTGATGCTCTGATGGCCAAACACCGTATCACCATTGCAACAATATTCGGACTGAGAGGCTTCATAATACCTTCATGGGCAGGGCCCTGCATATGGTGGATCTAACAAATAGTGAGTGATTCTTATTGTTACATTAGGTAATCTGTTTAGTATGTCTTTTTGTTTTTTTTTGGTTGATGATAGGAGGAATTTGAGTTATTGAAATATTTGACTGTGGAGTTATCTAGTAAGTTGTCTTTGATAGTTTGCTTGTTTTAATTGCAAGTTTGCTGGTTTTAATTGCACGTTTGCTGGTTTTAATTGCAAGTTTGCTGGTTTTAATTGCAAGTTTGCCAAGTTGATCTATAATTCATAGTGTCAAATACCAGCGCCTCGGAACTCTAACAGACATCCAAGAATGTAGAGTAGAGTCAGGGCTCATAACCTTTTGGAATACTAAACAATTGTAGAGGAATAATTGGGAAATTAGAATGGGAAGTTGAAATGGGAAGTTGCTTCATTCTCCTATACACGGAGCCCAAGAAGTTGAGAGGCACCGAGAGCTGGATCTCCCACTGGTTGATGGGGTACCAAGTCTCCCCCACTCAAGTTACCATTGACCACTCCACTGCTGCCCATGAACATTATTTTAGTCAAAGTCAGCTTAAAGACTAAGCTCTCGTCTGAGTTTAAATATGCTAGGCATATGGCCATTTGAATGGATGTATTATGGCCCAATGTGGAGGTGATCTTATTGATACGTTTTCCTACTCTCGCGATCAAATCACAGTATAGTACAGAGGATAGTACAGAAGATAGTACACAGTATAGTACATAGTATAGTACAGTACAGAGTATAGTACAGTATAGTACACAGTATAGTACAGTATAGTACACAGTATAGTACAGTATAGTACACAGTATAGTACAGTATAGTAATACACCAGAAATAGATATGCTTATAACTAGGGGGATGTATGAATATGGATCAATAAATACTACGAAAAGGAGTATATTGATGGAGAAAGAAAGAAAGCCAAAAAAACAATATAGGGATAACAGTACATTCCCATGCTCTCATCATATTTGCGGTGGTTCTCATAGTACGAGTCACCTATTACAATTTTTTTGATTGACCATTCTTCTGATTGACCATTCTTCTGATTGACCATTACACTCACTCTCTACCATTCACTCACTCCTCTCAAACTCTCAAGCTCTCACACACTTATTAACACACTCTCATTCATATCCTCTCATTAACACACTCAGTCTCAGTCACTCAGTCACTCAGTCACTCAGTCACTCACTCACTCACTCAGTCACTCACTCACGCTTTACGCTTTACGCACTCACTTTCTCACATTCTCACTCTGACTCTCACTTTGTCTCACACTCACTTACGCACTCACTCACTTTCTCTCACACACACACTTTCTCTCACGCACTTACTTACGCATCTTAATCGTGCACCTTTTTTCCCTCCCATCCATCCATCCTTCCTTCCTGACTATCCATACACTAGTCCATTCTACATACACTAGTCCATTCTAAATACACTAATCATTGTCCATATTATACTATAGTCCACCATCCATACACTATACTATAGTCCATCATCCATACACTATACTATAGTCCATCATCCATACACTAGTCCACCATCCATACACTAGTCATTGTCCATATTATACTATAGTCCATCTTATAGTACTATACTATTCCATACCATCATCATCTACACTATACTACTGTCCATACTTTCCATCGAGTCACTTGATTGACGGACATTTGTCCTTGTATATTAGTCCCCTGTACACTACCCGCCGGCTAGTCCGCTGAACACTACTCCCTTGATCTGTCTACTGGTCTATTGATTTTGATCCGTCTATTAATCTACTGAGCTTGATCTGTCTATTGATCTGTCTATCAATCTACTGAGCTTGATCTGTCTACTGATCTATTGATTTTGATCTGTTGGATTCGCCTGATCGTTCATCCTAGTGTTTCATCCGCATATCTATTTATCAGCATCTTCCATTCATAGCCATTCATAGCCATTCATAGTCATTCATTGATTGGTCATTGGTTATTGGTTATTGGTCATTGGTTATTGGTCATTGGTTATTGGTTATTGGTTATTGTCTCCGACTCGATTACTCATCCTCTGCATATCGGTCCATCTACATCATTGATCTCTGTGGTCCTCATTACAATCACCATTTCATATTGACTTCCTATTGACATCCTATTGATCTTATATTGAGCCGTAATTGGTGTTGATCTCATATTGACCACTTAATCATTGGTACTTAAGATTGGTCTATTGAACTGCATATCATTGATTACCTATAGTCTGTTCCCATAGATTATTGTACTCCATATTGATCTCATCGTCTGTTACAGGTACCTTACTGATACCTTACTGATACCTTACTGATACCTTACGATACCTTACTGATACCTCACTGATAGTCAGACTGGTCCATTGACTCCATACTGACTCCATAGATTATCATTTGTTTCATCCTGATAATCTCAGACTTAATAATTGTCCATTCCATCCAATCATCCGGTCAATTATTGATCTATTATTAACTCACTGACTTCAAACTGATCAATAGTCTATCGTTCTCATATCATTAACTATTGACTACTCCATATTGACTACTTCATATCACTGATTTCCATCATTTGAGAGTCTTTAGTTCAATTATTGGTCCATTCATTCTGATCTAGTCTTTCATTTGTCCAAAACTGAATTGATCTCGATATTGTTTCCATACAATTATTGATATTTTATTGATATTTTTTTGATATTTCATTGATATTTCTACTGACCTTTTTGTGATATTTCATTGATATTTTTTTGATATTTCATTGATATTTCTATTGACCTTTTTGTGATATGACGGAAAACGCCTCTCGTTCTGCGTCGTTAAGTGGACAAAGTCTCTTTGGAGCCAAAGACTCACTGAGCTTTTTCTCCAAGGAAGATACATTTAATGACTCCACAAATGCTTCGTTGGATGGATCCATTGAGGAACCTTTGGATATTGTTGGAGCCTTGAACACGTTGAATTTGGATGATATGGCGTCTCTTTCCGCTTCTGGAAACAATCATAGTTCCATGACACCCAATCCGTCGTCGGGAGCTTTTTCCTCTCATATGGGCCTGTCCACTCCACACACAATGGGACCAACTTCCAATTTGGGAAAGTCTTCCAATTTGGGACAATCGTCCAATTTGGGACAATCGTCTACTCCGCAATTGACCCAATCCAGTACTCCGTTATCTGCATGGGGTCACAATTTCGTGCCGTTTTCCGCTCCGCCGCTTTCATACACTACAGACTCGATCATGGCCTCGGAAATGGCCATGCAAATTGCCCCGTTCCAATTACCCGATGAAAACCCCGACCACAACCCCGGGTTTCCCGACTCCGGAGCGTCGTCGGCCCATATGCACTCTTTCGGAGGCATTTTGGACTCTCTGTATGGATTTGGCCGCTATATCCATGAAGAAAACGAACTTGAACGGTTCAAAACAGCCTCCGATAAGCCTCGGGCCAAGAAAAAGGAACCCATGCGTGTGGCTCCCATAAATGTGTTTTCGTCGCCATCTCTGCTGCATCCAGGGTCCAATGTATGGAACCACAACTTGCAAAATGCTCCCAATTACCCTGTGGACAGCTACAGAATGGGCGATCACATGAACTACAATATGGGCCGGCCCGAGGTGCTAAAAAACGAACCAGGGTACTATTCCGGCACTCGGAACTACTATAACGGAAGCCAAGGAAGTCAAGGAGTCCAAGGAGGTCATGGACCCCATCCTTATGGAGGTCACGGGTCTCAAGGAACCCAAGGAGGTCATGGGAGTCGCAACTACAACTACCATATCAACAGTGGGGTCAATATCCACCGCAAAATGCACAATACGCATAAGAGAAAAGGCGACGATGCGGCCAAATATGCCAACGCCAAGCTTGAGGACTTTTCAGGCCAGATCTACTCATTGTGCAAGGATCAACATGGATGCAGGTTCTTACAACGTCAATTGGATTTGGAAAGAGATAAGGAAAAGGGTACTGGAGATGGAGATGGAGATGGAGATGGAGATGGAGACGGAGATGGAGATGGTAATGGAGATGAAGATGAAGATGAGGCTGAACTGAATGGGGTTGTGGCCACGATGATTTTCAATGAGATATACCTCAAAATCGTGGAACTCATGGCAGACCCGTTCGGGAATTACCTAATCCAGAAGTTATTTGAAAACGTCAGTGATGACCAACGACTTATTTTGGTCAAAAATGCATCTCCAGATTTATTCCACATTGCATTGGACCCCCACGGCACTCGGGCCCTCCAGAAACTCGTGGACTGCATCTCGGTCCGTGAAGAAGCCGACTTGGTGATCCAAAGTTTGGCCCCACACATCGTGGCCTTATCCCGGGACTTGAATGGCAATCACGTGGTGCAAAAGTGTTTACAGAAATTGAAACCCATGGATAATCAGTTCATTTTCGATGCTGCTTCGGCTCATTGTGCTGAAATCGCCATGCATAGGCACGGATGTTGTGTTTTACAGCGGTGCTTGGACCATGGAGACTCAAACCAACGAAAACAACTTTCTATGAAGGTAGCCGAGATTGCTACGGTGTTATCACTGGACCCATTTGGAAATTACGTGGTGCAGTACGTTTTGACCCGAGGAAACGAGGCTGCTATCCGGCTTATCTTGGATCATATCCTTGCCAATATCATCCAATTGTCTCTCCATAAGTTTGGGTCCAATGTGATTGAAAAGTCATTGAGAATACCCAAGTTGACCAACTCCGTGATTGGTGAGTTGTTAAAGAACAGCAAGCAATTTTCCGTGCTTTTGAACGATCCTTTTGGCAACTATGTCTTGCAAACCAGCTTGGATGTAGCCAATAAGGAGGATTTGGCCAAGTTGGCCTCGGCCTTGCAGCCATACTTGGGCAGTATCAAGAATACTCCCCATGGAAGGCGGATTTTGACCAAAATCCAGAATATTCTTTAATAAGGAAGAGAGGGGAAGAGAAAGGATATTCTTAATAAGGGAGAGAAGGGAAAAGAAAGGATCTTTTTAATAAGGAAGAGAAGGGAAAAGAAAGGATCTTTTAAATGAGGAAGAGAAGAAATGGAATCCAGATTGTTCTTATTGAAGAAGAGAAGGGATGAAATCCAGAATATTCCACCAGGCTCTAAGAGAAAAGGTATGATTTAGGCATGAAGATTCAGATTGGAATGAGAAAAGAGAAGAGAGCTGGGTTCAATTTTGCATGTGAAAAAAGGTCCTTAGAGGAAGAGAACGGCCTGGGATTTTAGTGGCTTGAAAATGCATTTTTGGGTGTTTCTTTTTTTTTTTTGGGGGGGTCTATCGTCATATCTTGGAGTGATTTTTTATGACAAATCCAAGGAGGGAAGCATTCTGTCCATTACTTCTTCAACCTCACAAGGTATGATCTGTTTACCGTTAAGCTTGACCAGATATGCTTTGACAACGACACTCCGAACGTGACGAGTTTGGACCAGCCAATGGGGATCATTTTGGATTCGGGCACCCTGCAACCAGGTGCTTCCACAACCCGTGATGCTAGCTTTGATACTGCTGATTGTGGGAAACTACTCCGAGGAAAACTTCAAGAAGAAAAGAAGAAGCCAAGCATAACTCATGAGACTTTATTACCTCTAGCAATGGTTTCAACCGATCATTTCTTATGATTCAAGGTGAAAGTTCAAGGAGAAAGTTTAAGGTGAAAGTTTAAGGAGAAAGTTCAAGGTGATACTTCCAGGAAAAAGTTCAAGGTGATACTTCCAGGAAAAAGTTCAGGGTGAAAGTTCAAGATGATACTTCAGGAGAGTCAGAATCAAGAGTCAAGATCATCACATTGAAATAAGGGATTCGAAGATGAGACTTCCAGAAGACTTTTGATTCTAAAATATCATTTATGGCTTCAAATGGAAGTTTGGCCTCGTCATTTCGCACTATACGGGCTTCTGGGATAATAGCAAGCACTGGCGCAACAAGAGCTAAGATGCTTGAAATCTTCAAAGGAGTGGAAGAGTGATGCGTTGGAGGTAATGGGGGCAAGAAGGTATGAATTAGGGATTTGGCCCGTAGGCCGCAAAAGCCAAAAGCCAAAAGCCAAAAGCCAAAAGCCAAAAGCCAAAAGCCAAAAGCCAAAAGCCAAAAGCCAAAAAAAAAAAAAAAAAAAATAAGGCTGATACGGTAGTATTAATTACATTGTATATAACCTAATGTAAGTAAACCAATATCAATATGATCACCATTAATATATAGACATCAATTGAAGTTACCTAATTTAACGGTAGCAGTATGTGTTAGAACCACTATAGGTGAAACACTATACATAGAGACATCATGAAGCCTAGGATGTCCGATTCTAGTAATGTCTAATACAAATGTGGTATCATGGCATTGGCATTTGGTCGTCATGACAATTGGTGAATCAGAGGCCCTTTTCGAACATATTCCAGAAAACATCCTTACTACTGTTCTGGTGGAGAGTATTGCTCTGGTGGAGAGTATTGTTCTGGTGGACTACAGTTCTGGTGGACTACAGTTCTATTGGACTACAGTTCTATTGGACTACAGTTCTATTGGACTACAGTTCTATTGGACTACAGTTCTGGTGGAGAATATTGTTTCCATTCCACGTTTCTCTCAGACTTATACAAGTCACTTCGGTTCCTCTCTTTGAGGTGCCATCAATGAATATAAGTTTAGGACAACACAAGTTATGAAGAACATAACATTGTAAATAGTGTGACATAGTATGACATAGTGTGACATAGTGTGACATAGTGTGACATAGCCTGAATATAATGTGAATAGTGTTAATAGTGTTAATAGTGTTAATAGCGTTAATAGAGTGAATAGTGTTGATAGTGTTAATAGTGTTAATAGTGTGACATAATGTGGAGTGTGAGTAGCGATCAATAATATTTGGAAAGGAACAGCGACGGGTCGTATGCTAGAGCAGAATCAAGAAGACCATTTGTAGGAACATGCAGAGTTGTGAATAGTCAAGTAACGATAGTACCATTGTTACTTTGTTGAAAACGACGTTGAGTGCTTTTTGGTTCAAACACAAGCTTCACAGTTGGGTATGAGTGACATGTCTGATGGCATCAGAAAAGTTCCATATAATCATAGGTGTTTGTAATGACAATTATGACTATGGGGCCCACATGTTTATATGCCAGTCCCTATGCCAGTCCCTATGCCAGTCCCTATGCCAGTCCCTATGCCAGTCCCTATGCCAGTCCCAATCAATTCAATAGTCCATGTGGACTCCCTCGATTCTATATTGAATAGAGACTCCCTCAATATATACCGAAGATGGTAGCAAACGATGATTCCTTTGGGGAAGATGATCATTGATGTTCATAGGAGCTAATCACAAGGGTACCAACGACGAAAGAACACCTTCAACACAGTGTGTGACTTGTAGTGTAATGTGGAGGTAAACCAATCTTCGGAATTGTAATTTGATGGATGAAATTGCCAAACACAAAACGTTCACTGGAAAAGTGACGCCCTAGAGGGTGATAGCCCCGTTCTTACTTCCATCCGCACTATAATTTGAGTTCCAAAAAGTCGGGTTGTTTGGGAATGCAGCTCAAAGTGGTGTTCAGCTCAAAGTGGTGTTCAGCTCAAAGTGGTGTTCAGCTCAAAGTGCAGCTCAAAGTGGGTGGTAAATTCCATGTAAAGCTAAATATTGACCAGAGAGAAGACCGATAGCGAACAAGTACAGTGATGGAAAGATGAAAAGAACTTTCAAAAGAGAGTGAAACAGTACGTGAAAATTGTTGAAAGGCAAGGGGAGGGAAGATGTTAAAGGGACTCCTTCTTTTATAGGGACCCCCCCCGCAAAGAGTCTTTCCTCTGGCCCGTCTTGAAACGTCTTGAAACACGGACCGAAGAGTCTAGCGATTATGCGAGTATTTGATTCAACCGCCCCAAATGCGTAATGAAAGTAATTGGTAATGAAAGTGATTGGTAATGAAAGTGATTGGTAATGAAAGTGATTGGTAATGAAAGTAATTGGTCAACCCTACCCTTCTGTCCTAAAGGGCAGGAGAGGAAGCATAATTATTAGGACCCGAAAGATGGTGAACTATACCTGGATAGGGTGCAAAAGCCAGAGAAAACTCTGGTGGAAGCTCGTCGTAGCGGATCTAGCGTGTAAAGCGATCGTCATCGTCAAATCTGGGTATTAAAGGCGAAAGGCTATTCGAACCATCTAGTAGCTGGTTCCCTTCCGAAGTTTGCCTCAGGATCACGATAGCAGAAGCTCAAACCAGTTTTATGAGGTAAAGTGAATGATTGAATGTATCGGGGGAAAAACTTAGCCTTAGCATATTCTCAAACTTTTAATATGTAAGAAGAAGAAGAAGAAGAAGAAGAAGAAGAAGAAGAAGTTACTTTATTGAACATATTCACGAATGTAGAACTTTTAATGGGCCATTTTTTGGTAAGCAGAACTGGCGATGCGGGATGATGAACCGAACGTAAAGTTAAAATGCCAGAATTCACTCTAATCAGACACCACAAACGGTGTTAGTTCATCTGGACAGCCGGACAAACGGTTGGTAGTTGAGAAAAGAAAGTGTGACATAGTGTGACATAGTGTTAGTATCGTGTAAAGTGTGAATAGTGTGAATAGTGTGAATAGTGTGAATAGTGTTGATGGTTTTCTAGGCAATCCCACCGTCAACCATTTAAGTAGGTTCAATTCCTCCCTCTAAGGAATCATCGTCAAAAGTGTTAAGAATGTGCATACACTCTCTGGTAGGTTGGAATTGTTATGACATTGGCCTCTAATAATTCTCTCAAATATGGAGTATCGGTG
>NLAW01001988.1:0-11125 GCA_002370915.1 Metschnikowia lochheadii | reverse complement strand
GAGAAGTCAGTTCTTCCGTAAGGTCAAGTGATGGGGTGGACTGGACGCAAACTACAGTGAATAAATATATGTCTGTAAATTAACATCTAATGATAGTGATTTTGCAGTTATAGTGATTTTGCAGTTATAGTGATTTTGCAGTTATAGTGATTTTGCAGTTATAGTGCGGAAGCTAATAGATAAAGTGTATATTTGTATAGTGAATGGTACTAAGAACCTAAATACCGTCTTATACCCTAGTAGATTAGCAGTATGTTCTGTTACCGTAGAAAAGAGTAGAGGGTAGTGGTATAGACTACTATTGAACTATTGTTCCGGATTGAAAGAAAGCGTGGATAAATCTAACTTCATTGGAAACTGTCAAAGACTCTTTTCTAATTTATGAATACTTAAGCAGTTTACATTACTCAATGTATTTACAGGAAGGTTCTGGCTCATATAGATAATTCAGCTAGTATGCAGGATCCAGGTTTCAGAGACCCATAAATTCAGTTCTAAAGTCACGGTCTTTCGTTTCAGACCAACTTATTGGCTACCAATTGTGTCAACATGGAGATGAGGTACTTCGTGGAGATGAGGTACTTGGTAGATATGCTGTATGCACACAATAGGGCTGTGCAAGTAATAGACGAGTGGATAAATACCAAGCGGAGTCCGCACTCCGTTTTAATACTTTCGTCTTGTAAGCTACAACTTACCTATCCCTGTATAGTAATATATACTAAAACATTTCTTTAAAAATTGAAAATTACTAGGGTACAGTCACTATGCAGGTGGAGGAAATCAAATGACGATATGCTACTCATAGTTAAATATACGTGTACTGGTGCTCAAAGCACTTCCAGGTTCCGATACGTCACAGCATATACTTAATGGGTGCTAAAAGAGTTTCCACCAAATGTGCCCATACTCCTTACGGTAATTCTACATACGTAGATTTGACTATAGGTCGCCAAAGTAATTTGAACCTAGAGTACCGTACAACAATATAGGTCTTTCACCATTGCAAGACAATGTAGACCTTACAAGTGACAACTCCTCAGTACACGGACATGGAATTACTCAAACTATTTAAATTGGTGCAATCAGGAAAATCAAGTCTATATCAAGACTTAGAACAGCGTGTTATGTGTTATGTGCGGTTTATGGTTGGGACTACATCACTTACTCTCCAGTTTACACTGTAATTATCATCATATAGTCAATGAACAATGGCATATCAGCTCTACACAAAGTAAGATACAGACTACAATAAGTACTACCCATGCTCAAAATTGAAGAACAAAAAAACCTTGGTTCATCAACACCTCACCATAGTAAATCGAGTCAGACCTAAAACGGAGCAAAACAAGAACACTTCTATAGTCTAACCTGTAACCACTCCATATGGTTTCTTCAGTATAGGAACCTTTCACAAGATATCTTGGCTTAAGGTCAATTTAAGGCATACCTAAATCCGACTCCACTCTCTGTCTTCTGTTCTCGATGAGTGACAGTACCAAAAGCTTCCTAAGCCCAGAATGTCAGCGAGGTGAGAAATATCGTGCAGCTTCATAATACAGTGTTTTTTTTCTTTTTTTTTTTTTTTCTTAATTTATTCAAAGCAAGGCAGCCAAACGATTCAAATCACACAAGGAAAAAAGAAAAAACAAAAAAACAAAAAAACAGAACAACAAAACAAACCAATAATTCAAGGAAGTTTCGTACCCTTTTCGCACAGTGTTTCAATCCCAAATGGGGGAATAATTTCACATCAACTCTTATTAGAATTCAATATTCTGAAATCTTAAATCTGAAGAATTTCCCCTTATGTACTACATTTGGGAGTCTTGCTTTACCATTCAAGGGTTCAAAACGGAACAGACGGAACATGATTTGGGTTTTCCTTGTTATCCTGTATACAACAGCCAGTTTAGGAGGGGTACGAAACTTTTTGACTTATTGATTTGTTTAATTTTGCCAATATGCTTTCAACCATTCTGTTTTCTTGGTTTGAACCATTTTGCCACACTGGTTTGAATACTTCTGAAAAACACTGTACACCCTTGTACACCTCTGTATACCTCTATACACATCTATACACATCTGTATACCTCTATACGACTGCAATCCGGAATTTCGCCCTTCCAGACATTCCGTTCAACAAAATTCTCCACTCCACACACAAAAAATTCCACCATTAAGTATTCTTTTTATTTCTATTTATAGATATATTTATATCAAGAGATTCTCATTCATGTGTAGATGCATAGTTGTGTATATAGATGGATGGTGATAGATGAATAGATGAATAGATGAATAGATGAATAGATGAATAGATGAATAGATGAATAGATGAATAGATGAATAGATGAATAGATGTGGATGGTGGATGAATAGATGGGTGGTGGATGAATAGATGAATAGATGTGTAAATAGAGGGCTGGTGGGCTGGTGAATACAGTGTTTTTCAAAAGTATTTAAACCACCTCGACAAAATGGTTCAAACCAAGAATTCAAAACGAATCAAACCAATAATTCAAAATTTGTTTCTTTGTTTCGTACACTCTCTAAGAAGGTTGTTGTATACAGGATACCAAGCAAAAACTAGTTCATGTTCATGTTCATGTTCCTTTCCGTTCCGTTCCGTTTTGACCCTTGATTGGTACTGCAAGACACTACCAAATGTGAAGTACACATGATGAGGTGATCCTCCAGATTTCAGACTTTAGAATAGATATTGAATATTAATGAAAGTTAACGTGAAACATTCCGCCATTTTGATTTGAAAGATTGTGCAAAGGGGTACGAAACTTTTTAAATTATTGCTTTGATTAATTTTGTCTCGCTGGTTTGTTTTATTTTGCTAGTGTGGTTTGAATAGTTTTGAAAAGCACCGTATGTTTTTTTCAGGACTTTGAGTAAGTTTTTTTAGGGACCCTGGATGTGTTTTTTTCTGAACCCTGGGTGTGTTTTTTTCGGGACCCTTTGAGTTCGTGAGTTTTGAGTTCATGAGTGCGTGGCTAAGATTGCCCCAGCATTCCTCCATTCCTGTTCCCCCAGGTGGTGCGTGCGCACAGGCCAGAAAAGCCAGGTGAAATGCATACAAAACAGTATTTGATTGTCCTCACACTAATCTCGGCGCTCGTGTCCATGTTTCTCGCAAAGTCCCAATATGGCCACGTTGTCAAACATGCCATGACATCCGGCACCGTGCTCTGTGCAGTGCCGGCGTTTTTTCGGCGCAACCTCGGCTTCGGCAGATCCAACTCCGGCGGCGCCAGCAATAAGGCTGAGACGGATTGGACAGAAACTGGCCAAAATGGTGATGGTGCTGGTTTGGGCCATGACTCTTTACTGAATCTTCCTGCATCTTCTTCGGCCGTGAGTTCCACGTCTTATAATTATGATAAAGCTTCATTTGAGAAGCTCATTAGTTATCAAGTGGCAGTGGCTTATGAGCCCAAAAACAGAAAACACTCCAATATCTTTAAGCAGAACCGAACAAAGACGCCTGCTGAGCTCCTGCCTTCGGGTGAAGATAATTTGTTTGTGACTCATCAAATTTCGGATGGCCATTTTGCTGTAGGTGTGGCTGATGGTGTTGGTGGGTGGTCGGATGCAGGATACGATTCGTCCGCCATTTCTAGAGAATTGTGTCACTTTATGAAAACAACTTTTGAGGATGAGCAGGGTTCACAATCTCTGCTATCATCTCGGGATATTCTCAAATTGGCTTTTTCCAAAGTCCAGGCTTCACCCAAAGTGGAAATTGGAGGCACTACTGCTTGTGTAGGCGTTTTCACGCCCGAAAAAAAACTCCGTGTTAGCAATTTGGGTGACTCGTGGTGCGGAGTGTTCCGGAACTTCAAGTGTGTCCAGGAAACTGCGTTCCAAACTCATAACTTCAACACGCCGTACCAATTGTCGAAGATTCCTCAACACATTGTACGCGAGGCAGAAAAACAAGGCAGACGTTATATTTCCAATACACCGGACGATTGTGATGATTATGAGTGGCAACTCCAAGCGGACGACATTGTGATTTTTGCCACGGATGGTGTTACGGATAATGTGGTGACTGATGATATGGGCCGGTTTTTGAAGGACCAGTTCGATTCGGGCAACTCACTAGACCATGTATCTTCTAAGTTCGTGCAAGAGGTGGTCAAGGTTTCCAAGGATAAACACTTTCCTAGTGCATTTTCGCAGGAACTTTCGAGGCTCACAGGACAGAAATACCTTGGGGGGAAGGAGGACGATATTACGGTTGTCATGGTGAAAGTTCTTTAGGGGGGAGTGTGCAATGTGCAGTATACTGTCGAACTGAGGTACTCTCAAGGGAGGTACCATTGGGAACTAATACTGTAATAATGTGAGTGTCACTCTGGTACTCTGGTACTCTGATACTCTGATACTCTGATACTCTGATACTCTGATACTCTGATACTCTGATACTCTGATACTCTGATACTCTGATACTCTGGTACTCTGATACTCTGATACTCTGATACTCTGATACTCTGATACTCTGATACTCTGATACTCTGATACTCTGATACTGCTCTGATACTGCTCTGATACTGACACTCTGATGATGATACTCTGATGTTGTGATACCCTGACCCGAGATTCTGATACTTATCCTCTGATACTGATATTCTGATACTGATATTCTGATACTGATACTCTGATGCTGATACTCTGATGTGGTGATACTGTCTGAAGGTGAGGGGTCTGAGGGTGATACTGTATGGTGTACCACGGTACTTTCTGATGTATTCTAATACTTCTTGATTGTGATACTCAGAGACTCTGACTCTTTCTGATAACCTATCTTGTTAATACTTTTGGCACTAGTTACTTGTATTCGATGATGGTTTCTCCCAGGAGGAACCTGAGTTACTCAATTAACTAATAGGTTGAAAAAGTGATGTTGGGCATGAACAGCAATTTGGAATTTGGAATTTGAAATTTGAAATTTGGAATTGGGAGTTTGAAATTAGGAATGGCCAGTGCTACGATTTTTGGGTGTAAGCTTTATATTCTCTAGTGATGCACAAAGTAGAACTATAAACTTTGTTGGTACTTCAATTGGTTGGTGATTCAATTTTTGGTGATTCAATTAGTTACCAGCTTGACAAAAAGAATAACACTCTAGTGAATCTCTTACCCATCATATCCCACACTCAGTGGTTTGCCCTCAGGTGCGGAGAGAGCAAAAAAAGCGGGAGCGAAAAGGCAGGAATGAGTAGAAAGTGTAGAAAGTGTAGACACATGCAAATGAATTTCTGGATCCATACTCCGGGGTCATTAGAAGACTTAGGCTTCTATGAGATGCCTGCGTATATCTTATCCTGAGTAAATCTTATCCTGAGTATGTCACCTTAGTATATCAACCTTAGTGTATCAACCTTAGAGTATCAACCTTAGTATATCAACATTAGTGTATCAACCTTAGTATATCAACATTAGTGTATCAACCTTAGTATATCAACATTAGTGTATCAACCTTAGTATATCAACCTTAGTATCTCAGTATGTCCAACCTTAGTATGTTGAACATCAGTATGTCAACCTTAGTATGTCCAATATTAGTAGGTCTGGAAAGTATAGCATATATGGAATACATGGAAGGTCTGGAAATGCCTGGAATGTATGAAATGCTGGAATGCTGGAATGTATGGAATATTGGAATGTATGGAATGTTGGAATGTATGGAATATTGGAATGTATGGAATATTGGAATGTATGGAATGTTGGAAGTGTCTAATGCAAAGGATAGATGGAAGAATCAGAAGGTAGGAACTTGGATCTATGGTACACAATCGGAGCATTAGCCTATTCGACATTTCTGAATGTTGGCAATGATGGAATCTTCAAATCATCACCAAGCAAGGAAATCCACAAAGATAACCCCTGGATGAGCTAAGTGTTTTGCTCGTAGCTTCATTATCGAAACACAAACATCCTGGTCCAACTGCCCGTTTTTTCCGGCTCCAAGTAATTGAGCTGCACCAAACGTGAGCTGCACCAACCGTTTTCGTGCTGAAACGTTGACCACCAAATCGTCCGCGTTTTTGGCATTCAAAAGCACCAGAATCTCCTGCAAGGCCTCTTTGTTAAGCGAAGAAAAAGACTTGAGGGAAATTGGCAGTGGTGGCTTCGCTTTGCATATCGAGAAAACACTCAATGACCCGTTCCGTTTGGGGAGCTCGATGATGGTTTGGATGTAACTGGTTCATTCTTTCAGATGCTCTAATAATAATGTGTATGAGAATTCTGGTTATCAGAGACTGACAGTATCAAAGACTGACAGTATCAAAGACTTTCAGCCCTAACTCTTGAAAATGCACCCTTTGTAATGCACCTTTACAAACCTGCATACATCCAAGGACTCAGTAATTGAATCAGTAATTGAATCAGTACTTGAATCAGTAGTCAATAATTGATTGAGTAATTGTGTTTGACACTACTCTTGTATACCCTCTTCTTAGGGTCTTTTATTCCTTCTTGAAGAAACTATGCTTCATGTTCTCTGGGAAGTTCAAAGAACTGCATTGAACGCCTTAGTTAGTATTTGGTCCACGCTAAATGCCCGAAAATGGTGGGGTACTTGTGGGGTAATCGAGGGGTGCGAAATTGGAATGTCTATTATATTTTGCACCCATCTTCACTCTGCTGTAGAAATCTCAAAACCAAACAACTATTGAACTCCCAATAAATTCCATTAATTAACTTGAATTGCCTTTGAGTGCCTTCAAGATCACTTCTCTAGTGTTTTTTTGTTCTCTTGTTCTTTAGTCTATAACAATTTACAGCCGAGCTATCACTCTTCTGGCTAATAAATTGATTAACTGTCCAATATTGATTGACTGTCCAATATTGATTGACTGTCCAATATTGATTAACTGTCTAGTATTGATTAACTGTTCAATATTGATTAACTGTCCAATATTGATCAACTGTCCAATATTGATTGACACTGTCTAAATCCTCAGTTTGACTGCAGCTGATAAGATTTTTAGTCGGGAGATGAAACGCAGACCAACACTTTACCTTGGTATGGACTTTCACACACGTGATCCAAACGAATCTTGTTCCCTTCTTTAACTTCTGATGCTTTGCTTTGAATGCTCCGTTGACGATCCTGTCTATTGGTACATATTGATGATGAGGTTAGAGATCTTCTCACGATTAAGCTTTTCTTGTGCCTGCTTGTTGCTGAAGTTGGAAACAAACCGACTGTTGGAGGGCAAATGCAAGTCCCGGGGCTGGCTAGAACGGGAAACAAAGCGGAAACTACCTGAACCTGGACTTGGACCTGGACCTGAGCCCGAAAAGGATGTGGATGATGGTGTTGATGTTGATGTTGACGATGTCGTGGTTGTTTCCTGCGTGTTGTATGCTGCTGGGTCCGGCATCTTCAATGGTGTTTGTCCTCTGGGTGTTGCAGCTTCCTTGATGATCAGCAGGATGGACTCGTCAAATTGACGCACGGCGAAGTCATGGGCCAGACGCTGGAATTGCTTCTGCTCGGCGTCTGCATCCGATTCGTTCTTTATTTCGGAGTCAGATTCAAAGTCCGAGTCTGAAGATTGAGACTCGTCCGAATCCAATTCCTCGTCCTCCAACTCCTCCTCTTCCTCCTCATCCAACTCACCTGATTCGTCTACCCCAGAGTCTTCAGACTCACTTTCAGACTCACTTTCACTGTAGAGTCCCGAAAGGTTCAGTCTGTATAAAGCTTCATCACCTTCTCCCTCAACTTCCTCTCGTTCGTCTTCCTCTCTTTCCCCTTCTTCAGATTTTCCAATACCTTCAGGTTCCCCTCTTTCTTTCTCATTTCCTTTTGTCACAAAGTCCTGGAGCCGTTTTAAAGCACCAGAAACATCACTGGGCCACTCCACCGTAAGACCTAGGTCACGTGCCTTGATCAATACATCCAGTAACCCAAACTCAATGTCCCTTGGAAAAGGCTGCACTTTACAGTAGCAGAAATATTGCAAGAAGTAGAGGAAACTCTCCACGGACTTGAGGCCTGAGAAGAGCAAACCTCGGGCCCGGGCCCTTTCTAAATCAACGCTTTTTAGAAGCGTACTGCACAATTGCACCCGGAAGTAATTATCCCGAGGATCGTTTTCTGGGCTTTGGTCCGGCGTGGGAAAGTTATTCCTGTATCCATGACACACAATTTTGAAAAGAACATCAGAGATAGCCTCAAACGGCAAAACGCCGGCGTTGCACATGGCCGCTAGGAAACGAACTAATGCCGTCCGGGCCACGTTTTTCCGGTAGTCATTTTCTTCGAGCCCAGAAATCAATTGTTGGGTGAGCATATGCACTACTTGATGCACCACAAACCGGCTCTGGCTCGGGAGGTGGAGCATTGTTCGAGCTGCTAAAAGATATGTGTCCAGTCGAAGATTTTCGGGTGTCCGGAAAACATTCACAAAGTCCGATGCTGCATGAGGACTTTTGGAGAAGTCCACGTGTTCCATAACTTTGGCCACACGAATATATGTCTTTGGGTTGAGCGCCTGAGTGTAGATTTGGTGGAAAAACTCATGGGAATCTGACCGGATTTGCGAAGGTTGGGTCTGGTCCTGCACAGGCACTTTTCCGGTGAATGAATCGATATTAAGGAAAAGGTTGTTCAAGTAAAGTCGTTCATATTGCCTTAACCCGGCGTGTCGGGACTTTTCTCGGAGCAACTGGAGCATTTTATGAGTGTTTTCCCTGTATTCGGGCTCGTAGAGCAAGAATTTTCCAAGACGCTCGTAAAAAAGCATCAAGATCTCAATATTATTGGACGAAAACAAGTTGACCGTCATGTTGCGAAGCTTATGGAATATAAGATGGGATGGTACAAGCTTGAACTTCACCAATTCACCAAAAAACACAACATTTCGGTAGTTGATTTTTCCGGTATACATTTGGGACCGGAATCCTTTATCGATCTGCGTGATCAAGTCCAAGAGAATGCTCTCAAAGTAAACCAGGTTGATTTTGATGAATTTTGCAAGCAAACTAAGTGCATCAGTCTTGGCAGAATCAATGAAAAACCGTAGGATCCGGTTATGAGTCGCCTTATTATTGGGCACATAGGTATTGAGAGCTACCGAGGCTTTTTCAAGATGCACTTCCCGGGAAACCGCGGCCAAAGAGTCTAGAAACACCTGCACCTTTTCTGGTTCGGAAAGCTTGGCATAAGCTTTAGTATGGAGCCTTTTGTCGACAAGAAGATCGTCCAAAACGGGAATTTCTTCGTAAAAGGCCTTTTCTTGGGGGGTACTCCACCAAACAAAGCCTACCTCCGGAGGTACGGGTGTGGGAGCGGGTTTTTCTTGAGGAAACTCTAGGCCTAGCAGACTGCACATAGGCTGGAGGTGGAGCTTATGGAAGGCCACATCCTGGGCAAGGGTATCAAGAAGGGCATTTTCAAAGTCTTTACCGTACTTGATGGCAGTATTTTCTGCCGTTCGGCGTTCCTTGCGCTCCTGGCGCTGAAGCCGTTCGTATTCCTGGAGGTTTTTTGTGCAGTACCGTTCCAAAAGTTGTTGGATATGAGTCAAGAGTTGCTGGCAGCTAACATTCTCCGAAGCCTCAAGAACTTTTACGGGAGAAGAAAACAGTTCTTCGGGTTCAACAGGCAGAACTAAATTGTTTGGAATGTAAGAGTCGTCATCGATAGAACCGTCGGTAGGCGTTTCGAGATTAACATTCCTTGATTTAACGAGTTCGTCTTCAAAACGACGAATAAACGACGCCATAATTGGAAGCCCACTGGATTCCGCTTGTGCGCCCATCAACGTCCGCAACAGGACTATGGTCACGTTATGGTCCAGAAACTTGGTAGCCACACGCAGCGCCTGGTCGGAGAGGTATTCCGGAGCACAGTCCGAGAACCGGGATGCTATGGCCACCAAATTAAGCTCGAACACCACCGCCACGCATGTGCTCCGTTCTCGGGCAGGCAGAGAGTCCAGGAAAATGCAGTTGACCAAAAGAGCAAGCATAGGCGCCGAAAACGCCGTTTGAAAGCGCTGAAAAAGGCTCAGGAAGATAGTCACGGCGGCCGAAATGTCTTCTGCTTTCTTAAGCACCACCATACGGTCATAGAAGGCCGGAATGATCTCCGAGAGGTATTTTTCGAGAGAAAGCGTTCGGATATCATTGAGAATGGACTCGTTTATGGATTCCAGGCTACAAGCCGTGCGGATTTTCTTGATGAAGCCAAGATTTTTCTTGAGAGAAGAATCGAGCTTTCCAAGCACCGGCGGGTCCTGAATGGCCGCTAAATTCAGCTGCTGGAGCTTTTTCCGGGAAAAGGGAGGTGCTGACATGGAGATTTTGAGGCAAGTTGGAGACACTCGCAGAGATATGGTGTGGGAGTGTGCGGGTATATGCAGGACATTCGTTTTTTTTTAAAAAAAAAACATCAATTTCTGCCATAACAAAGTCAACATACTAGAAAAGTGATAATTGATGAGTTATACTCAAAATAATAATAGTAATGATGATAATAATATTGATATGTTTGGTTGTCCTGTATATAACACCTGTTTCCATATTACTCCAATTTTCAAACCCATTATCACGAAGTGAGTACAGTGTTTTTCAAAATTAAACAAACCAATAATTCAAAAAGTTTAGTAATCCTTCGCATATCCTTTCAAACCAAGAACTGGAAAAGTTTCGTACATTTCAATATTCTGATAATCTTAAATCTGGAGGATTGCCACATATTATAATGTACTACATTTGGGAGTGTTGTAGTACTACATTTGGGAGTGTTGTAGTACTACATTTGGGAGTGTTGTAGTACTACATTTGGGAGTGTTGTAGTACTACATTTGGGAGTGTTGTAATACTACATTTGGGAGTGTCTTGCAGTACTAATCAAGGGTCAAACCGGACAGAACTCAACTGGCTTCCTTGTTTGGGGTTATGTGGATTGGTTTGTTTTAATTTTGCTAGTGTGGTTTGAACCATTTTGCTGTGAAGGTATGAACCATTCTTTCTTTTTGGTTCGAAACGTTTTGTCGTGCTAGTTTGAAAGATGTGCAAAGAACCACATTCCCTAGCAACTCGTCTTCGAAGGAGGGCTTCTAGGCCGCATCGTCTGTGACATATCGAGACCCCC
>NLAW01001986.1:0-16567 GCA_002370915.1 Metschnikowia lochheadii | reverse complement strand
GTACCGCGAAACGGGAATTTAACGATTCCACTGCTCGCGCTGCCCCTGATAAACGCCCCTTTAATAAGGGTAACCCCAAAAAGGGGGTCCTACGTACTGCATTTAGGCACGACTCGTTGTTCCTCCTGCATATTTGTACGACTAGTTATACGTCCTGCATGTTAGTACGACTGCATATACATGAAACAATCGTGAGCATTGTTGAAGTAAGGGGTAAGTCCCTCTTGGTTCTCGGCTAGCTCTCGTCTAGCGCTCGCTTAATTCGGGTTATTGTCTTGGGACAAGACAAATGTCGGTACCAGTTTAGGTGTTGCAGAGAGATGGAGAAAGAAGGAGACTATACGAAGGGATATGAATATTCTTATAAGAGATCATCTAATCACAATTGTGATCAGAGAGGTGGGTGAAGGATCGATCTCCTGGATTAAGTTTAGATCCACATAAGAATATAAACGATTAAGACAAGATGATGATTGAAGGTCTACGCTTAAAAGCCTTGTTGAAATCTAACTTGATAATTGCTCTAGATTATGGGAGTGTATATTACAACTCTCGACATTAACTACCCTTGATCTGGACCAGTTATCTCTGCAACGGTTATTTATGCAACGGTCATTTATGCAACGGTCATTTATGCAACGGTTATTATGCAACGGTTATTATGCAACGGTTGCCTTTGTAACGGATATCTCAGCAATGGTTCTCTCTACAACAGAGATCTCTACAACAAACATCTCTACAACAGTCTACAACGGTTATCTCTATAACAGTCTTCAACAGCTATCTCGACAACAGTCTACAACGGCTATCGCTACAACGGATGTCTTGTCTTGGCCCCAATGATATGCTATAGTTCCAAACCTTTAATAGTAATCATGTTAATCACCCTTATTCTTATCTATATTTAAACTATACTCGCATAACCATATTGTGCATCTAAAGAAGTCCAGGTTCCTTACAAGTTCAACATGAAGTACCGAATGTGATGAGGGGTAAATGCAGTACATCCACTTGAGTATCCTGCAGTTAAGGGTCCTTTGGGTAAGGTCTGTAGGATACAAGCCATAATTTCCCCTTCGCTACTACTATCTTCAACCATGAGTGACCTGATTTATCCCAACGATGATCATACTCTATAAAGGGTGGAACCTCCCTTGGGCCCCTACCCCTGTAGGATATGAGTTTTTTCTCTCAGTGCTGTATCTCAATAGTACCGCGCCTACGCGAGACTGCGCGAGACTGCGCCCACCTGCATGAGACTGGACCAACCTGCGCCTCCCTGCGCCTACCTGCGCCTACCTGCGCCAGCCCGGAATTTCTTAGACGCACTTGGGCGCACCCGCAGTTGCGACGCTGCGGTTGAATGCAAATATTGCACCCACATAGCCTCACACTCCAGACATATAAAAGACAGGCATTTGTCCCATGTCTTCCAATTTTCATTCACATCTTGTCATCACATCTTCTCATCTCTACTCATCTATCAAATCATGAAATACGCTACTTTGTTCCTCATTGCTTCTGCTGTTTTGGCCATGCCAACCGGTCAAAACACTGAAAACGTGGAGTTAGCCAAGAAGGACGCTGCTCCTTTCAGAGGTTCTTACATGGGTAGCGGCGGCTACAGGGACACTTTGGGCCCCCAATTTAAAAACAACAACAAGAGAGAAGACTCTGAAAACGTGGAGCTCGCCAAGAAGGACGCTGCTCCTTTCAGAGGTTCTTACATGGGTAGCGGCGGCTACAGGGACACTTTGGGCCCCCAATTCAAAAACAACAACAATGAAAACTCCGACAAGGTGGAGCTCGCCAAGAAGGACGCTGCTCCTTTCAGAGGTTCTTACATGGGTAGCGGCGGTTACAGGGACACTTTGGGCCCCCAATTCAAGAACAACAACAAGAGAGAAGACTCTGAAAACGTCGAGTTAGCCAAGAAGGATGCTGCTCCAGCTGGTGGTTTGNGTCGAGTTAGCCAAGAAGGATGCTGCTCCAGCTGGTGGTTTGGTTTATCCAACTGACGATCAGGATGACCCTTCCAGCGAGAACTACCGTTTCAGAACCGAAGACGGCCAAGTTCCAGGAACAGATGCTCATGGAAAAAACCAACCTCAACAAGAGGTGGCTGTGAAGGACAGAAAGGACAGCAACGGGAACTCTTGTCAGAATTACCTTGGCAATGAGATCAAGGACGTTCCTGAGGAGTGTATGAAGACGGTGTTCTGCAAAAACGGTCTTGGTACCGACAGAATGGGTTGTGACTTTGTTAGTTTCAACATAAACAACTGGACAAAGCAGAAATTGCTCGACGATAACGTGAGTAAAGGTTGTGTCAGTCTGTACATCTGCAAGAATGAGGATTGGTACAACCCTTAAGGCTTCAAATGGGTTGAGGCTTAAATATTCCAATTGATATGTTCTTGTTTGAAACAAGTTTCATGTGTAGAAAAACCTTTCACTGTATAAACCTCAAAGTTACTATATCAGGAGTATGTCCATATACTGCACTAAGTATAGGACAACCTATACAGTGATTTTCAAAACTAATCATATACCAGCGGGGCAAAAGAAGTCAAACCACACTAGCAAAGTCTTCAAACCAATCATATCTTCAAACCAATGATATCTTCAGGCCTCATTCCATGCACTCTAGTAATCTGTTTTGCATATATATATATATATATCATGATAGTATGGAACAACTGATTTAAACAATGGTATAAGCAATGGTATAAGTACAGTGCTTTTCAAACTCTTCAAACCAGGGCAGCAAAATGTTTGGATCCAGAAACCACCAAAATTAAACAAACCAATAACTCAAAAAGGTTCGTAAACCCTTCACACAATCTTTCAAACCAAATATCATAATGTTTCAAACACCAACTTTCATAAGAATTCAATATTCTGAAATCTTAAATCTAGAGGCTGGTTTGAATCATTTTGAAAAACACTGTATAAGCAATGGTATAAGTACAGTGTTTTTCAAACCCATTGCAACCAGGGAGGCAAAATGTTTGGAGCCAGAACTATCAAAATTTCACGGACCAATAAGCTAAAACGTATCGTACCCCCTCACACTGTTTTTCAAGACAAATGGCGTAATGTTTTACCCCAGCTTTCATTGAAGAATCAAATATCCTGAATTCATAAATCTGGAGGCTGGTTTGAAAATGATGTTGAAAAACACTGTAATGGTATAAATAATGGTATAATTCTATAAATAATGGTATAAGTAATTGTATAAATGATGGTATAATCAATGGTATAAATAATGGTACAAATAATGGCCTAGGGAGTGGTTCAAAAAATGGGTCTCAATGGTGAGGGGGGGGTCTCTGTTCTTATATGTTGCGGTGCGCGGAAGGCTGTAAAAATCAGAGTGGTGGCGAATGCGGGGCTGTTGCGAACCAAGAATATAAATAGAGCGCTATCCCCCTCGCCCATTTTTCTCTCACCACATTTTTAAAATTTAAACCACTTCATGTTTCGTCCCGTTTTGACCTCTTGATTGGTACTACAAGACACTCTTAAATCGAATGGAGTACATTATAACATGAGATAATTCTCCAGATTTAAGATTTCAGAATATTGTATTCTAATGAAAGCTGGTGGGAAATATTATGCCATTTTGGTTTGAAAGTCTGTGGGAAGAGGTATGGAACTTTTTTGAATTATTGACTCATTGGTTTGTTTGATGTTTTCAGTGTGGTTTGAATCGTTTTGTCATGTTAGATTTTTGTTTTGTTTTGTTTTGTTTTGTTTTGTTTTGTTTTGTTTTGTTTTGTTTTGTTTTGTTTTGTTTTGTTTTGTTTTGTTTTGGAATACTTCATAGAACAGGCTAAAAACAAATATTACACTGCACAAGTTATTTGACTCCATTAAAAGAGACCATAAGTTACTTTTCTACTATTCATTCACTACTACTACTACCAATTGAGAGTACTACTGACTACTACAACTACTACTCCACTATCTATTACTACTACTACTACTTCTAATAGAGAGTACTACTACTACTACTACTAATACTACTACTACCACTCCAATAACTATGAGTACTTCTGACTACTCCACTAACTAGAGTACTACTGAGTACCACTGACTGTTAGATTCTTGTTGTAACGTTTAGTACTAAGTTATCTTTATTTGTTGATGATTCCCGATAGAAGGAAAACGAGTTGCATATATACTGGTCTTAGATGGAGGTGTACTGTTTAGGTGGCTGGTATATAATAGCAGAGGGGCTTAATAATTACTCAATAGGCAGGCCACTACCTATCAATACTACTACTAGTTTTGACTACTACTGATTACTGACTACTGACTACTGACTACTGACTACTGACTACTGACTACTGACTACTGACTACTGACTACTGACTACTGACTACTGACTAATGACTACTGACTACTACCACTAATTAAAAATACTACTGAATTTGAAGTACTACTATGAAGACTATTTTACATACGTCAACATCTGAAGAATCCTAATACTCTATATTTACGGTGACTCAACTACTGAATACTGACAACCATTTGGATTAAAACCACTACTAGACAAGTATCACTAATATAAAGACATTTCTGGTTCCAACTGAATGGTCTAATGTCCAATAGAAATCGACTATTACTGTTGGGTCTAGTAGTACTTGTTGAGAATTACAACCTACACTTTTAATATGGAACGGTTATGTTTTGGTCCCAATATTATTCTATATATGGAACCCTTTAGTAGTATTCATTTCAGTGGATTCTAACTCTAAGCGGTATTTAGAATATACAGTGTTTTTTTTTTTTCAGAGTTTATGGTTAAGACTACGACGGTAGCTGATCAACTTCGAACGCCTAACTTTAGTTCTTGATTAGTGGAAACCTCCTTGACAAATTCTTTTCACAGTAGTTAGTGTTCAAGAAATCTAAGAGTGTCGCCTCTAACTATTGTATACTGATACCCCTGGACCGTTTCTATTGATCTTCTGTAAATGCTCTTTCTTTGTGACTCTTTGTGAATCTTTGTGAGTCTTTGTGCCCGATTTTGGTCATGCCTGCAATTTTAAGACTCTCCTTTCTCCTGCCACCGCATTAATATCAGATCAGTATAAGCCAAGCCCAGATTTATATGAATGTTTGGATTCCATTTTCTGAAATGATTATTCATTCTTCACATTCATCAAGCACTACAGTATATAGTAGTTTCAGTACATAGTAGTTTCAGTACATAGTAGTTTCAGTACATAGTAGTTTCAGTACATAGTAGTTTCAGTACATAGTAGTTTCACCACTACATAGTAGTTTCACCACTACATAGTAGTTTCACCACTACATACTAGTTTCATCGGTATATAGTAGTTTCATCAGTGTATAGTAGATTCATCAGTGTATAGTAGATTCATCAGTGTATAGTAGTTTCATCAGTGTATAGTAATTTCATCAGTACATAGTAGTTTCATCAGTACATAGACAGCGTATGGTGTTAACAATGGATGATCATTTCAAAAAGAAAGGTGTACACCCATTTAAATCCTGGAATGTGTTATCCTTATATTTAAAGGCTATACTTAAATTTCTTTTCTATACAATATGAAGATTTGCTCATCTAATTCGGTGTAGAATCTATATAAGATGGAACTCTCGTCCGTCCCCTAGTGCTAGTTAAATAATCCGAAACAGCCACTAGAAACAGCCAAACCCACCAACAACATGTCACGGGAAAAGCCCCAACTATTTACCTATTTTGATAAGACTATAAACGATATTCATAAAGCTCAATATTCTACACTGAACTTTACTCCTTGGTTATTAAGAGGATCTCCTAATGTACCTATAATAAATATTAATAATTGTCCAAATGGTGTTAAATAATCTACATATACTAGTACTGTATATAAGTACAGTCTATATTGCTAATGTATACCATTGGTGTACGAAGTGCTATGATGGCCAAATGCAGTATCACCATTGTACCAATCGGACTGAGAGGATTCATAATATGGACCATGAGGAAGTAGTACTCCTCTGGTGTATTGCATGTTCCATGTGACTGCATGTAAGCAGGACAGATGAAACAGTGAAACAGTGATACAGTGAAACAGTGATACAGTGATTTTCAAAATCATTCAAACCAGCCTCCAAATTTAAGAATATAGAATCTTGAATTCTAATGAGAGTTGGTGTTTGAAACATTATGATATATGGGCTCATAACCTGTAGATTACTTATCTCATCATGTGCCCGCACCTCGGGCACGTCAGGTGGTCCTTTCAATAGCCATGGAGTACAGTCCAGAAGACTATACTTATTGGTGTTCATAAAGTTCATAGTCTCATCAAGGTATGTTTATACTTGAGGAGTTCCACGAGAGCTGTTTCTGGTGGGTCGGGGAGTAGAAGACATTGTGATGTGTTCCCCGATAATATTCTGATTGATTAATTAATTATTAGTTTGTTTAATTTTGTTAGTTCTGGTTCCAAACATTTGGCCCCCTGTTTTGAATAGTTTTGCAAAACACTGTATGTAGGAATGGACGAACAGTGGACGGCGTCCTGTGAAAAAGGGAGCCAGCGGGAATAGAAGAGGGTAATAGAATAAGAGATGATGTTAGATTGAGTATATCTTAAAGGATATCGTTCCAGTTTATGCGTTAGTAGATTACAAAAATTCCACAGTGTCTACTGTGTAGTAGTTGCGTGTCTACTGTGGTTTAATTAGGTAGTATAATTGGAGGTTAAATTGAGGTTTCACTGTCATATCACTGTCATATCACTGTCATGTCATTGTCATATCACTGTCATGTCATTGTCATATTATAGTCGTATTATAGTCATATTATAGTTGTTATGTTCTTTTAATACATTTATGCCTAAACTCTTATATTCGTTGATGCTTCCTCAAAGAGAGGAATCGGAGTGGTTTATATACCTTTGAGAGAAACGTGGAACCGAAAAACTCTCCACCAGAACAATGGTGAGGATTGTTCTGGAATATTTGAAAGGGACCATGTATTCACGAAGTGCTCTGATGGCCAAACGCCGTATCACCACTGTAACAATCGGACTGAGAGTCTTCATAATACCTTCATAGGCTGGGCCCTGCCTATGGTGGATCTAACAATATTATAGTCATATTACAGTCATATTATAGTCACATTATAGTCACATTATAGTCATATTATAGTCATATTATAGTCATATTATAGTCATATTATAGTCACATTATAGTCATATTATAGTCACATTATAGTCACATTATAGTCATATTATAGTCATATTATAGTCATATTATAGTCATATTATGGTCATATTATTGTTAGACCTACCATGGGTAGACACACTACCCATAGAGGTATCTTTAGAGCCTACGAATGCCAGTGACTCACCCAAGGCACCTTAACCCGTGACTTGGCCTCATCGATTCACCTTACCTCGTGACATGGCGTTTAACTGCCATGCCTCACGTCCCGGTATTCAAGGGCATGCTACATAATTACTCGGATTCCCACTTATTGAGAATCCATCAACGAATGAACATAACTCCCAGTATTAGACGTATTCAAGAATCTAACAATTATAGTCATATTATAGTCATATTTTAATCACATTGTAGACATATTTTAATCACATTATAGTCTTGGTGTGGTGTGGTGGGGTGTGGTGGAGGTACTTTATAAGTTGTAGTGCGGAAATACTAATGCTAAGAAATGAGTGCGATTTTATGGGAAAAAAGGTGAGAACATGAGAACATGAGAACATGAGAACATGAGAACATGGTACCGTGTTTTTCAAAACTACAGTCTTTTTCACAATTATTCAAGCCAGCCCCCAGATTTAAGAATTTAGAATCTTGAACTCTAATGAAAGTTGGGGTTCGAAAGATTATGATATTTGGTTCGAAAGACTGTGTGAAGAGGTACGAAACTTTTTGAGTTATTGGGTTGTTTAATTTTGGTGGTTTCTGGTTCCAAACATTTGGCCCCCTGGTTTGAATAGTTTTGGAAAACACTGTGTATATTCTTTTTTTTTTTTTTTTTTTTTTTTTTGTGTGTGTGTGTGTTTGTTTTTTTTTGTTTTTTCGTGGTTATGTGCCCCGCCCTCTTATGTCTTGCAACACTTTTGCATAGATTTAATTTTCGCAACCAGTATTGGAGCCTTGACGTAAGGGCTCCTAACTCCCTTAAGATCTGTAAGTGAGCCCCTACATTCCACACCACATTCCACCCCCTTTCCACCCCCTTTCCACCCCCTTTCCATCCCCCATTTTACCTCAAAGTTTCAAAAAACTTAAATATCTCATTAATAACTTTTCCTTTCGTTTCCTTTCGTTTCCTTTCGTTTCCTTTCGTTTCCTTTCGTTTCCTTTCGTTTCCTTTCTTTTCCTTTCGTTTCCTTTCGTTTCCTTTCGTTTCCTTTCGTTTCCTTTCGTTTCCTTTCGTTTCCTTTCGTTTCCTTTCGTTTCCTTTCGTTTCCTTTCGTTTCCTTTCGTTTCCTTTCGTTTCCTTTCGTTTCCTTTCGTTTCCTTTCGTTTCCTTTCGTTTCCTTTCGTTTCCTTTCGTTTCCTTTCGTTTCCTTTCGTTTCCTTTCGTTTCCTTTCGTTTCCTTTCGTTTCCTTTCGTTTCCTTTCGTTTCCTTTCGTTTCCTTTCGTTTCCTTTCGTTTCCTTTCGTTTCCTTTCGTTTCCTTTCGTTTCCTTTCGTTTCCTTTCGTTTCCTTTCGTTTCCTTTCGTTTCCTTTCGTTTCCTTTCGTTTCCTTTCGTTTCCTTTCGTTTCCTTTCGTTTCCTTTCGTTTCCTTTCGTTTCCTTTCGTTTCCTTTCGTTTCCTTTCGTTTCCTTTCGTTTCCTTTCGTTTCCTTTCGTTTCCTTTCGTTTCCTTTCGTTTCCTTTCGTTTCCTTTCGTTTCCTTTCGTTTCCTTTCGTTTCCTTTCGTTTCCTTTCGTTTCCTTTCGTTTCCTTTCGTTTCCTTTCGTTTCCTTTCGTTTCCTTTCGTTTCCTTTCGTTTCCTTTCGTTTCCTTTCGTTTCCTTTCGTTTCCTTTCGTTTCCTTTCGTTTCCTTTCGTTTCCTTTCGTTTCCTTTCGTTTCCTTTCTTTTCCATCCTTCCATCCTTCCATCCTTCCTTCCTTCCTACCTTCTTTCTTTCTTTCTTTCCTTTTTTTTAAAGAAAAACAAAGCTCATGTCTGACCCACCATAAGTAGGGATCTAGCTATGGGGATATTATAAAACCTCTCTGCCTGAGGCAATGGCCACTGTTTTTTAGTGTTCTACTCAGAGTTCTACTCACGAATCTACTCAGGATCTTACTTCAGGCCTCTACCCAGGGTCTTACTCAGGCTTCACTCCAGCTCCTACTCCGGCTCCTACTTAGGGTTCTACTCAGGCCTCTACTCAGGCTTCACTCCGGCTTCACTCCGGCTCCTACTACGGTTCCTACTCCGGCTCCTACTCAGGGATCATGTACGGAGTACTAGGATGACCTGGGGTGAGTTCATCAATGATCGCTAAGGAGCTGTGCCCCGCAAAGATCTCTACCCTTGAAAACACTAAAAAAGTAGCTCAGGTTCCTCCCTTAAGGAATCATCAACAAATAACGATAACTTCGTACTTAAAGTTCTAACAAGAATCTAACAAATGTCAAGTCTAGATGATTTCCTAAATCTCAGGACTGAAAACCACTTAATAGGTCGAGTCTTTTATCTCATTGTCTCCATAAACACTCCATGAAAGTACCCTTCATAAATTAGTCAAAAAAAGACCCAATGACTAAAATCGACCATAGTACTTTAGATAGTCATTTGAAGCCATTGTTACAAGAAATTGGTTATATGCACAGCTAAACTTGAACCCCAATGATTCGTACACCCTAAATGGAATGAGTTTTGGGTGCAGGAATTTGTTTGAAAAATGACAGAATCCAAGTCCACAAGTCGTTAAAAAGCTGTTACCAAAAAAAAAATTGAAATCCCCAGGGCTTCGGTGGCGGGGAGGGGAGGGGGGGAGGGGGTTGTAGTTTAGACCGCTTGAAGTTGCCGTGCCTGCATGCAAGACCGCATCCTTCTCTATATGGTATTGGTTTGGGGACTAAAGCACACCATTCACATCATTCCCAAAGAGGTATCATAATATAGACAATGTCCTAGTAATATAATCTCCGAATGGGGAAGCTTAGACATCCAATATTTCAAAAGTGAAAAGTGTTTAGGCGCAGAAGTACTTATAGCGAAGGAGCCATAGGGAAGTCACGTGCCATATATATATATATATATATATATGGGCCATGACACGTGACTTGGAGGACCATAGTCTATCGTAAACATCATGATACCGGTGGCACCGGTGGCCTAAACCTTTTATTCCCGGTTAATCACGAAGTGGAATGTGATAATGGAGAGGGTCAGAAGGTGGTCTTCTGCATACAACAAACACCCCTAATAATGTGCTTGCCATGCCATGCAGTAGTCAACCTTGGCTCCACATACAATGTCACACTCACGTCTAGACCAATAAACCAGCCAATCATTCATTCTTCTTTTTCACTTTCTCTCTTCTTTCGTTCGTTCGTTCGTTCGTTCTTTCTTTCTTCTTCTTCATTCTCCTTTTTTTCCTTCTCCATTCTCCTTTTTTTCCTTCTTCATTCTTCATTCTTTCTCCTTTCTCCCTTCTCCTTTCTCCCTTCTCCTTTCTCCATTCTCCTTTCTTCCTTTTTCTTCTTCACCCGTTTATATGAGGATCCAATACATATTCAAACTTATAAATAAGCCAAATCCTATTGCAATATTCTTTTCATTTTTAAAGTTAAGGATGTCGTTGCACCCCGAACCTGCACATACGTCTGGTGAAGAGAGGTGCGATTTCAATTCAACCAAGGCTTTCACCAATGAGAAAACCAAAACAACGAAAAAAGAAGTCCATTTTCCCAAACAAGAAGTCAGCCACAAAATTGAACCCACGGAAAACATTGGTGAGAAGATTCAAAAAAAACCCCGGCAATCCATCTCGGATTTGGCTCAAAATTTAAAGGATGGCACTATGAACTTGACCAATATGGCGGACGACTGCATGGAGGCAGCTATTATCGATATGCGCGCACTTATGCAAAACCTCGATGCGTCCGATGACGATATGGTGGTTCGGAAACCAAATGGCCGGAAGGCCGGAGGCAAAGGCCTTAAGGGATCACTTCGGAACCATTTTGCGGAAGAAGAGAGGCGTAAAAAGGCGGCTCATATGCAGGAGGTGAAGAAAGGCGTTAGGAATGGGCCTAAAAACCAAACCAAGCCCAAGTCGAAGTCCAAGTCCACGCTTAAAGTAGAGGAAGGAGGAAATGAGGCGAAGGATAATTTGAATGAGGGGGATGGACAGGAGGCACAAGAAAATGGACAAGCTGGAGAGGGTGGACAAAATGGAAAGATTGGAGAGGGTGGACAAACTGGACCAACTGGACCAACTGGAAAAAACACAAAAAAATCCAAAGCGTTTATCCCCTTCAATCCCCAAGATACTCTTCTCTTGGTGGGAGAAGGTGACTTCTCCTTTGCAGTATCAGTGCTTCAAAACGGATACATCCAACCGCAAAATTTAGTGGCCACCAGTTACGACACCGAAACCCAAGTTCTCCTCAAGTATTCAACAGCAGGCGAAAACCTCAAGTTCCTCAAAAAGCTTGGAGTCAAAATCCTCCATGAGATCGACGCCACCAAGCTCAGTTCTTCGCTCAAAGTGCATAAAGTCAAGCTTTTGCCCACCCGGCTCAACCGCATCATGTTCAATTTCCCACACACCGGCCGTGGAATGAAAGACGCCAACCGCAATATCCGTGACCACCAGAACTTGGTGTTAGGTTACTTCCAAAGTGCCAAGAACTTGTTGCAAATGTTCAATGGGAAAAAGGCCGATACTACGGGGTATTTGGATGGGGAATTCAGTGAAAGTATTCTCTTGACTGTTTTCGAGGGCGAACCATACATTTCGTGGGGGATCAAGGCCTTGGCCCGAAATGTGGGGTACAAGGTGGAAAGGTCGGGTGTTTTAGAGTGGGAGGCGTACTCGGGGTATAGCCACCGTCGAACCGATGGAATGGGCCTGACCACCAAGCGTGCACTGGACCGTAGTGCACGAACGTATGTTTTTACCAAGTACGTTCCACAGGAAGAAACAAAAACCAGAGCAGTACATTCCGATAGTGACTAGCATGAAAGCGGGAATTTGATCAGAATTTCAAACAGCATGAAAGCGGGAACTCCATCAGAAAATCAAACACCAGTTATTCAAGAACCTAGGATCAGACAATCAAACTCCAGTTACCACCAATAAGTCCACCATACCCCCAAAGGTCATCCGCAAAAAACATAGTAAACATAGTAAACATAGTAAACATAGTAAACATAGTAAACATAGTAAACATAGTAAACATAGTAAACATAGTAAACATAGTAAATGTTAGATCCACCATAGGCAGGGCCCTGCCTATGAAGGTATTATGAAAAAAGCCTCTCAGTCCGATTGTTACAATGGTGATACGGCGTTTGGCCATCAGAGCACTTCGTGCATAGATGGTCCCTTTCAAATATTCCAGAATAATCCTTACCATTGTTCTGGTGGAACGTTGCTTGGTTCCACGTTTCTCTCAATGTTATATAAGCCAATCCGGTTCCTCTCTTTGAGGAACCATCAGCGGATATAAAAGTTTAGGCAGAAATATGCCTCTAATTCCCTAATCCCCCAATCCGGTAACACTGCAAAGTAGATTTTTCATTAACGGGCTTGAGCACGATTCTGGAGTTCTTCTAAACAAACTTGTTCATCAAACGTATATTCCAATACCGTAATATGCCATATAAACAAAACCTTCTGGTTGAGTTTAGCGAGGGGAACTGGCTGGTCTTATACATATTCCAGTGGCGGCGTGGGGTAACCCTTGAGGGATTTCATGAAACCAGGGTGAAACATGCGAATCCCCTCTGGGGTACTTAAGGCCGCGTATATCCCCCCATATATTTTCGCAGCATTTTTTTGAGCACCCAATCTAATCTCACAGTTTGTTGAACTTGAGGAACAAGTTCATCTGCGGGTACTGCATGTTCCCGTTACTGCATACAGATGAAACAATAATTGGTATTGTCCTCGAGAGAGGCCGCGTTGGCCGTGGGCCTCTTGAGGACACTTGTCTAACACTTGTCCAATATTGGCCATTGTTCTGGAGAAGACAATGGGCCGAGTGGGTTAGGGCTGGAGTCCCAGACCTGACTATATATATAGGAGGTCCCGCTCAGACTTGAACGGTATCAATTGTTAGAACAGTTCACTGATATCTAGTTTAGAGAAGAATATAAGTGACCTAAGATGAACCCTGAAACACCATACTTGAGAGAGTTGTTGGAGGCCAACGTCATAACAATTCCAACTTACCAGAGAGTTTATGGAATATTCTCAACACAGTTGAGTCTAAGTATGGGCCTGGAAACTAGCCTAAGTGAAGAGTTTAAGGGTATGTCTACAAAACTTAACTAATTGTTCATTAGTCTAAGGAACATGGTGATATGGCTCCTTTCGAATATTCCAGAAAAAACCTTACCATTGTTCGGGTGGAGAGTTTTTTGGTTCCACGTTTGTCTCGAAGCTATATAGGACGCCACTCCGGTTCCTCTCTTGGAGGAATTATCAACGAATATAAGATTTTAGACATAGATGTATTAAAAGAACATAACAGCTGGAGCCCGAATATCATATTTCATGGCCGTCTCCCTTAATATACAAAACGCATGTACCTTTAAAAAGAAGTTTATGCACCTTTCGAATATTCGCAGGTGTAGTATTCCTTAGCAAATGAGGTACCAAGCCGGGCCGGCGAAAAGCATCTGACTCAATAGAAGAATATGGGCTCGAAGCAAAGCGGACCACAACATTCCCTTGGAGACGTTTTTCAAGTCCAAGCCAGTCCAAGAGCACTTCTACTCTTGAGATGCGATTCTCCAAGCTAACCACAGAAAATTGCATGAGAAGATATTTTTTTCATATTTGAAATCCTTTAAATGAAAGTACATGAGTTATTGAGTATCCTAATTTTATTGATCATATAAGTAATCAGGTAATTATTAGCTTATTGAAAGGAATTTAGTATGTGATGTTTTGATCGTTTAGCTACGATGGTTTATCATCTGGCTTATTGCTACACTACTGCACTAGACTACTAGACTACTAGACTACTAGACTACTAGACTACTAGACTACACTACTAGACTACTAGACTACTAGACTACTAGACTACTAGACTACACTACTAGACTACTAGACTACTAGACTACTAGACTACACTACTAGACTACTAGACTACTAGACTACTAGACTACTAGACTACTAGACTACTAGACTACTAGACTACTACACTACTAGACTACTACACTACTACACTACTATAACTACTGTAACTACTATAACTGCTATTATGCAGCCCTTTTTAGACCCATCATAGGTAGATACCAACATATGGAGATATTATGAAGCCTCTCTGCTTGATATAATGGCCACTGTTACTCAGCCTTCTACTCTTTAATTGTACGGAGTACTAGGATTCCCTAATGTGAGTACATCTTTGATCGCTAAGGAGTTGTTCCGCAGTAATCTCTGCTCTGGTAAAGTTATATAAGGTACTTAACGTTACGACAAGAATCTAACAGCCCTACCACTATTAGTACTGGTAAGAGTACTACTGTTGCTCTAATACAAATAGTAATAGGTTTACACTATACCACTATACTCTTATGTTCGTTAATACATTAATGCCTAGACTTGTATTCATTGATGACTCCTCAAAGATAGGAACCGGAGCGGCTTATATCACTTTGAGAGAAACGTGGTATCATAAAACTCTCCACCAAAACAACGGTAAGGATTGTCGTATAGATTAGGACTGGAGTATCTGTATAGACTAGGATTGGAGTATTTGTATAGAGTAGGACTGGAGTATCTGTATAGACTAGGATTGGAGTATTTGTATAGGGTAGGATTGGAGTAGTAATTGAAATGATAATCTATCACTCACGAGTACAACATTATTATAGGGTAAAGAGTAAGTAAAGTGTATAAGTCAATGGTATAAATTAAAGTATGGTGTATACGTATACAGTGTGGATTATGAAGTACGGAGTGAGGACTTAGTCCGACTATAGCTTCAGCGTAGACCACAGAGTATACAGTAGAGAGTATACAGTAGAGTATCCAGACTGGATATTATTAAAGAGTAGAGAGTTTAATGTATAATGTATAGAGTATAGAGACTGGATATTTGTAGAACGTATACAGTTTGAGTATACAGTACACAGTCTAGAGTATACAGTTTGAGTATAGTGTATAATGTATAGAGTATAGTGTATAATGTATAGAGTATACTGAAAAGCTTATAGTGTATAGCGTATGGACTATAGAGTTCAATTATAGCTATGGCCCAAATAATAAGTACAGAGTATAGCTACTAAATATTAGTAGAGAGTAGAGAGTAGAGAGTGTAGTGTATAGAACATGCAGTTTCACTATAGTGAATAGTGAATAGTGAATAGTGAATAGAGAATAGAGTATAGATTTCAGTTATAGCTATGGCCCAGATCATAATTATGCAGTATAGAGTATGTTGGATATTAGTAGAGAGGAAAGAGTAGAGTATACATTTTGAGTATAGTGTATAGTGTATAGTGTACAATGCATAGTGTATAGTGTACAGTCTCTAGAGTATGGAGTGTAGTGTATACAGTTTGAGTATAACGTATGGATTATAATGTATAAGGGAAAGAGTATAGCCTATAGTTTATAGTGTTTAGTGTGTAGAACATACAGTTTGAGTATAGTGAATAGTCCATAGTCTATAGTGTATAATGTATAGTGGACACAGTATAGAGCTCAATTATAGCTAAAGCATAGATTAAAATATGGACTATAGAGTGTACTGGATATTAGTAGAGAGTAGAGTATCCAGTTTGAGTATGGAGCATAGTGTATAGATTATAGTGATAGTGTATACGATGTAGAGTATAGATTATAGAGTATAGATCTTAGAGTATGGAGAATAGTATATACAGTATACAATTTAGTAGAGAGTATAGTAAATAGAGTTTATGTATAGTATATAATGTATGATTTATAGTGATAGTGTATAGTGATAGTGAATAGTGGTAGTGTATAGTGATAGTGTTAGATACGTAAATACATGTGATACTTGGAGCTATGTTCATTCGTTGATGGTTTGGTTAAAATGGGAATCTGTGTGGTTATACCCGGGAAGTGAAGCAAGGTGGTGAAGCGCCATTTCATGAGTTAAGGTGAATGAATGATTTCATTTAAAAGGTTATGTCGACTGGATGAGTCATTGGCATCTTTCGTAGGCTCAAAGGGTAACTCTATGGGTAGTATTATATCCATGGTGGGTCTAACATATGGAGTATACTGTATATTAGAGTATAGAGTATAGAGTATAGAGTATAGAGTATAGAGTATAGAGTATTTTCAACCTATGTTTTAGTATATACTGGTATACAGGGATATGTAAGTTGTACCTTACAAGACCGAAGTGTGAGATATGTCGAAGTGG